>CM043119.1:56584112-56585750 GCA_023701765.1 Hylyphantes graminicola
ATGAATTCGCATTCTCGCCCCCCGTGAATGGAACATCTTGCGGAGGGGGCGTATTTCGATAAGGGGTCGATCACACAAAACAGGACTGTGTTAAAATATGCAAAGTAGTGCATTTTAAAACTCTTAAAGGGCTTTTGTTTTATCGACCAAATTTTTTCCGACATTTTTACCAAGCTAACATATAAGAATGAAGATAAAAAAAAAAACCACATTAAGACATATTTTCCCGACGATATTTAAAAATTCCCGAACGGGGGGGGGGGGCTAGCCTTCCCCGACGGGGGTGCTGAAGCACCCCTAGCCCCCCCTGCTGTCGCCGCCCCTGTTCCCCACTACATTCGTGCAGCTTCGAATTTAAAGTTTTTAATGCCAAAAATATCTATTTTCCTAACCATGTTTCGCAATAAAATAGTCACAATTCACAATTGTTATTTGTTTCAAAATGAAATTTCCTCTTATAAACCGATTAGAAAATATCATTATCTTGACTATATGTCGGTCAAACATTAAATGGAAATTACATGTAAAAAAGTAAATGATAAGCAACGTTTTTGTATTTAATGCATTTTTATTATTTGAAAATATATAAGTCTCAGTAAATCATTTTTAAACAATTATACTTGCATTTATCCAATCAATAATACAATACGACATAACCTCATGGGGGTGACTACAAAAATAATATCAGACTTAATAAATACTCAATCCAGATTGATTCTAATGTTAAATAGTGATCCAGAAAATTAGATTAACCCGATTTTTAACTAAAAGACAACTATACGTATACAATAGCTCTTCCTGTATTTATTAAAAACAGATCGTTCTGCACCCTTAAGACCCTTTAAACTACAATTTAATGAATACAACTATTTACAATACCAAAGAAATAAGAAATCTCCACAAAAGCTTTATGTATTTACACCCAAATTTTTTAACTCTCTGCCCTAAACAAATAGTAAATTAACTATAATACATTTAAAAAGATACTAATGATATTACTATGATACATACTGCATTTTATATAATAATTTTATATATATCTTTTTATATAATTAAACAGGAATATTTCATAAATATAACATTATATATATTTTTTCACAACTCAAGCTTGATATATATATCCAGAATTATAAAACTTAAATTTTAGCCTCATTGAAATTTTTAGATTATTAAGTTTTCTATTCCATGTTACAAGGCCAGCAAGTTAATGTTTATTCCTTCCTTTTTTTTAAAGAAATTTTCTTTGTATCTTCATATTGTGCAGATAATTATTTAAAAATATTAGTGTACTAAAACGAATCTACTGAATTATATCTATTTTTCATGACAGGTAATATTTTTCATAAAGATCATGAAAAAATATTTGTTATAAAAATATAAATTTTGTTTTAAATAAGTTTGGTACCTTTTTTGCTGAAAAATTTTCTGGCTTTTAATCATTTTTAATAATTTTATTTAGCTTAGCTGTAGAAATAAAATGTAATTACACTATGCGGGCCAATGCTACCAAAATTTAATGAATCATTTATAACTTCATTTTTTTAGTACAAATTTCCATTTTCTTATTTTTAAAAAAGAAATTAAATAACTAAAATATAATTATTTTTTGTTAGTATTCAAAACTGTTTTATAATGTTT
>CM043119.1:57327286-57441913 GCA_023701765.1 Hylyphantes graminicola
TAATTGAAGACATCTATTAAGTCTTCAAATTTTGTAATGTATAAAACTGGTTTGTAACGGTATCAACTTGTGGCGGTTATCACACGCAAGCAAATTCAATTAATCATCCGCTCACTAGGGGGTGCAAACTTATCTCTGCATTCCTACCACTTTTCTGAATAACATCGAAAGTTGTAGTATATAAGCCCCGGTAATTCATCTTTACTGTGGGGATCCTTTTGATAGCCTGTGGGTTATCGAGGCCACTACAAGCTCTTGATGGGATTCAAGTGTACTTTGTTACTTTTATAGCTAGATATTCAGTCATTTACAAAATCAACGCAGTACGACATAAAAAAGAATTATACTACAAAATTTTAAAATTCCACTGTTGTAAAAATTATTTTTGCAGTAAATTTGATAATTCAAATTTAAAAGTGTATTACTTTGAGTTATAGTTTCTAGACGAAGATAAGCTACAAACTGGGAGCATAACAATATTACTTAATACCTACCTACGAAGGCTATTTTTCGTTATTTCGTATACTTCCATGACTTCATTAAACTCTTCTAATTGATGACGATGATAAAAGCTGAAAATGAAGTGCGTTCATAGACTAAGTATATACATGAATATCCACTTACGGTTTGCACTTTACAATGATGTCATCAATTCTGCAGCTGTAACTCATCACTGTTTTTCTTGTTAAAGAATATTTATTTCCATTAAGTAATGGAAGTTTTGAATTTCTTTATCAGTTTCGGAGTAATTTAAGAAAGCAGTGTTGAAGTATACTAGGAAAGTATGTCATTGTTGCTATATAATCATGAGACAAACAAAGATTTGTTTGTTCCATAAAAAGGTTTTCTTTCATCGCATTGAGTACATTTTTAAAAAATTGGCAATTGTATTAATTCGTCAATGTTTTGTTTATATAAAAACAAGCTTTCCTAAATATATAGCATTGACATTGATGTAAAAATTATTTGTTTTGCTATCGATTCCCTTTCTATAGACAATAAACTTGAAAATCACAAATCATAAGCCAAAATTTTCAAATTCATAAAAATTATTTTTCATTTACTTATGACGGACATATATCTAAAAAAATTAAATTTTATTAAGTGCAACTTAATTTTTTTAATCATTGCGGATTTTATATAATGTTTACAATATACTTAATGTTTTTCAATGGAAAGCAATTTTTGTTATGTATTTAAACCTGAATTGAATTTGTTGGGGGTAATATTAGATTTTTAAATCTATTGCTGTCCCTCCAAATTATTTTATTTTATTATTGCTTTTATATTTTTGTTGGATATGCTGTTTATATAACAAGTTACACTTTATTAAATAACTAAGATAACACTAAACTTATCATAAGAAATGCCAAATTTTATTCAACAACACTTATACAAAATACAAAAAAGAACATCGAAACAAAGAGATGAATCCATTCCAGGAACCTGCTGACCGTCGTGAAATTCCCGTACAGCCTCGGGTTCCCGCATCCCTGTGGGCTGCCCCAGCTCACAATACCTTCCAGCACCCACTTCCTATCTTTGGACGTCTCGTCAGTGAATACCATTTTTTGGGTCCTCCACTACCGCCACTGCAAGCATCGGACCTGAAAGCGTCGTAGCCAGCATAGAACATATTATCGCAGGTGACTGTGCAACTTTAAGCCTTTTACCAATTTGGTTATTATAATATAGTTAATGTTTTTCATTGCAAAAACATTTTTTGTTAATTTTTTTAAACCTGCATGCAGTTTTTGGGGTATTATTAGTTTATATGTATTGTTGTCTCACAATACATTACTGTACTCAATTAAAATAACACTAAACCCATCCTAAGAAATACAAATTTTATTCAACAACACTTTATACAAAATACAAAAAAAGAACATCTAAACAAAGAGATGAATCCAGTCGAGGAACCTGCTGACAGTCGTGAAGCCCCCGTACTGCCTCGGGTTCCCGCATCCCTGAGGGCTGCCCCAGCTCACAATACCTTCCAGCACCCACTTCCTGTCTTTGGAAGTCTCTTCAGTGGATACCATTTTGGGTCCTCCACTATCGCCATTGCAAGCATCGGACCTGCCACAGCGTCGTAGCCAGCACAAAACATGTTCTTGGTGGCTGTGCAACTTAAGTGTTTTACCATTTTGGTTATTACAATGTAGTTAAGTTCATTCACTGCAAAAACATTTTGTTATTTGTTGAAACCTCATACAGTTTGTTGGGGTATTGTGAGTTTTTTATGTATTGATGTCTCGCAATATATAATATTATTGTACTTAATTAAAATAACACTAAATTCATCATAAGAAATACAAATTTTATTCAACAACACTTATATACAAAATACAAAAAAAGGAACACCTAAACAAAGAGATGAATCCAGTTGAGGAAAATGCTGACCGTTGTGAAGCCCCCGTACTGTATCGGGTTCCCGCATCCCTGAGGGCTGCCCCAGCTCACAATACCTTCCAGCACCCACTTCCTTTCTTTGAACGTCTCATCAGTGAATACCATGGGTCCTCCACTATCGCCACTGCAAGCATCGGACCTGCCAGCGTCGTAACCAGCAGATAACATGTTCTTGGTGACTGTGCAACTTAAGTGTTTTACCATTTTGGTTATTATAATGAAGTTAAGGTTTTTCGTTGCAAAAACATTTATGTTATTTGTTTCAACCTGCATATAGTTTGTTGGGGTATTGTTGTCCCGCAATATATAATATTACTGTACTTAATTAAAATAACACTAAATCCATCATAAGAAATACAAATTTTATTCAACAACACTTTATACAAAATACAAAAAAGAACATCTAAACAAAGAGATGAATCCAGTCGAGGAACCTGCTGACAGTTGTGAAGCCCCCGTACTGCCTCGGGTTCCCGCATCCCTGAGGGCTGCCCCAGCTCACAATACCTTCCAGCACCCACTTCCTATCTTTGGACGTCTCGTCAGTGAATACCATGGGTCCTCCACTATCGCCACTGCAAGCATCGGACCTGCCAGCGTCGTAGCCAGCACAGAACATGTTCTCGGTGACTGTGAGTGGCAAGTCGGATTCTTCGTATCCCTTCTCGCATTTGGCGTGGTCTATGACGGGGAGGACTGCTTGCTGGAGGGTCTCGGAGTAGGTCTCGTTTTCGTTCATACCCCATCCGGTGACCTGTGAAGGTACTGAGTGTTAGTGGTATTCAGAAATGAAAAAGTAATTGAGTATAATTGGTTCTCTTTCTGCAAAATTTCGAACGAATTTTCTTTAAAATTTAATTTTATTAACTGTTTTAGGATAAAATACAGAAATCACTTTGTCATACATAATGGTAATTTTGAACATATTTATAATAGAAAGCGAAAGCTGATAAAATAAACAGGAGTAACCGTACTCAGAAATGTTCCACTCACCAACTCTAAAAAAAACCTACACAACACCATCACGTCTGTCTGACACCCCCAACTACCAGGTTCTCTTAGAATTTCGTATTTCTCTTGTTTACTTAAGGATGAGAACCTGAAGTTCACCATCATGCCTGACGGGGTTAGGCTGCACTCGGAAAAAACTTGTGTTGATTTTTTATTACAAAAACATGTGTTTTTCTTAGTTATTACAAGTTGGGTTGAAACAATGCAAATAATAGTTCTGCATTCAAATTATTATGCTTGTTATCACTAAAACTGTTGAATCCGAAGCCGAATCCATTCTTCCGAAATTATATTCGATATCGGCTCTTTAACGTTTAGGGTAAATAGCTATACTAAAGCTCAAAATTATCTATTTCGATATACTTTAAGAGGAATTTCATAATTTTATTTTACATATTTTAGATAACTATATAGTTAACGGTTTTGTCAATTGCGCTTCGATACATTAGCACCGTCGTTTCTAGTCAGTTGTGTTTAGAACAACACAAATAGGTGTTCATATTATGACGTTTTCATTTACATAATGCTTGTGTTCCACTTAAACTGTTTAACACAAGGTTTTTTCTGAGTAAAGTTGCTGATGTGTATAAATGTGTTGGAGTATCTGTTTTGCTATTAGAGATATTTTTCACTTAGTAGGCACAATCTTTCCGGTTCACTTACTTCTAAAACTGTAAAATAACTCTCTTCACAAACTTTCACTGTTAATTTTTTTACCATTCCACTGATAATATCAATGTCTTGTATCAATATATGAGAAGTATCTATACGATTTCAATTACAAATAAATTTTAGGTATTTAAAAAAATTTATAGATCATTCTTATATTTTAAAGGTATTAATATTAAAATCTTTATTAGATACGACTCAATACTTACAACACCTTTCTTTCCATCGACTAGATTGTTTTTGGTGGTTTGTTCTGTGGGTAGACATATGGGTTGAACTCTACTGTTTAGTTGAATTGGAGCATCCAGTTGTAATAAGGCAATATCAGCGTCAAACAGACCTGGATCGTAATCCGGATGGATGTGAATTTCCAGAATCTGTAATGAAATTTTCGTTGTTGAAATGGTTCAATTTTATGTTTCAAAGTAGTTGTGGGTCCTACATTGACAAAGTACTTAGAAGGTATTGCGTACTCGTAAAATCCGGTGGTCAAAGCTTTCATTAAATAAACTGCTCTAATAAGAAAATTAACCGAATTCTTAAATTCATGGAGTTTAATTTTAAATTTCATTTAATTTGCAATGGATGTATTAATTCTTGATTGTGATAAAGACACAACATGCACACAATAAAGCTTTGTCAAACAGTTATCAGTAAATTTACAAAACTTTGATATAACTGAACTTCTTATCAACCAGAAAGTATTTTTCTAAAATTTATTTTAACACAAACACACTCATGGCTAAATGATTCCATATGGAGGTTCTCTACACTCTTAAAACAAACGAGTGAATGTAACTCAGTCTGACTTAATTTTCACTCTTTTCATTGTCGAAAATGCACTTATCCTATTGGAGTGGATTTCACTCTTCTGTTTAGTTAAAACTCCGACAGGATCAATCCAAACGAGTGATTTTAACTCAGTCTGAGTTAATTTTCACTCCTTTCCAGTGTCGAAAATGCACTTCTCCTATATGAGTAGATTTCACTCTTTTGTTTTAAGAGATGTACGCAAGAGAATTCTCTAGGCAAATCCTATACATAAAAACAGTCTAAAGAATCTTTTAATTGATTGACATTTTAAGACATAGGAATTTTATAGTTGGCTTGATCTTTCTTTTATATAGTATACAAAATATTTCTGATATCGGACAATTACAAAACAGCGCACTGATTCCCAAACCTTTCTGACTTGCACATATTCGTCATCCTTGCTGTCCTGCCTGTGGTACTTCCCCAGGTACACCTGGAACTTGTCCGGCTCAATGGTCAGTATGGTGCCAGCATACGTCACGCAATGAGCAGCGGTGATGACCCACCGTTCGTTGAGCAGCGATGCACCGCAGAGCAGGAACCATTGGTCGTAGTCGGGCAGGAATCGGGCGATGCCTCCTTGCCAGGGCCACTGGCCGATGTCTGTAGCGTTGCCGTTCACGATGAAGGGCGAACGGGGAGAGTCGGATCTGCCGCATACTAGAAAATAAATGATACTTAAAAATTGTATTATTGATTTAAACACGATTATTTTCTCTCCCCTTCAGGGACTTGTTTAAATTGTGGAGGTGGCGCGCGATAAATGACAGCACTGTCACGCATGTGTAAGTTGTGTCTGTCTTAATTGACGAAGGTTTATAAGTGGGTCTCTCTTTGACCAAGCACACAAGCCTGAAAATATATGTCTGCAAATCAACCAACACTATTATGTACAGCTGTGGAAATAAAAAAGTACCCACTTGAGGTTATTTCATCCGTAAGTCACCCTACAGAATCGGACTTTTTTGACACTGTGATCAATTAACATTCTGAGTTAATTGCATGACACAAAATTTGCATAAGGGGCCATCTTCATATTAAGAATGTTACTAACTTTAAAATTTCCAACAGCAACACCCCTTTTTGAATCCATATTTCAAATCTCTGACCTATGTTAATACGAAATGCCAAATTTTGTTAGTTTTTATGCATTATTAGAGGAGTTAGAGACGTGCAAAGTTTAGGTAACATAATGTTAAATGAGTTGCACATAAAAAACTATTCCTATCTATAAATAATTAAGATAATGAAACGAATTTTTTACTGAAAAGAAATTATAATAACCCAAACAAAATGCATTCAATATTGGGGTATTTAAAACAATTTTTATATTTTTAAATAATTATTATATTAATTTTTGTAAAAAAAATATGAATAGAAACCCCTTAATATTTTTAAAGAAATAAATTTAAGACAAGAAGTTTAAGCAAAATCCCAATTTAAAAAATTTTTTATTCATAATTTGCTGAGCAAATCACAAAATACCTTTTAATTACCCTTTAGGGGACTGTGTATAAGATTACGTGTGTAATTGATAAATAAAGACGGCTTTGCATGCATGCTTGCTTGTCATTTTAGAGGTGGTCCCCAAAAGGTCCACAAGTGATTCGATTGAATAACTCGTCAAATATTCATCCAAATGTAACAAAAACTTAGATTTAAGGGTTTTCAAGAGTGCTTAACATTTCTAAGTTATTTAAATTGGGTGTTGCTATTGGAAATTTCAAAGTCCGTAATATTTTTAATATGAAGACGGCCCCTTATGCAAATTTTGTATCGTGCAATTAACTCAGAATGTTAATTGTACACAATCTCAAAAAGGTCCGATTCTGTAGGTTGACTAACGGATGAAATAACCTCAAGTGGGTACTTTTTTTATTTCCACAGCTGTACCAGTAGCCGCGTTTGCACGAGCCTTTCGCAGGCGAGGTTTCTACCTTGTCAAAAAAACGTTTGGTGCAAGAGATTTAATTGGAATCCTGGAACTTTCTAGATGCCACTATGCGGAGCATCCGTTACCAATTTTGTGGCAAAACCATAACTTTGATGCAGCGCAAAAGGGACAAACGAACGCTCCAAATAGTGGTTTGATTTAGAAATGTCGAAAGATTCGGGAAAGCGAGACTTTCCTGGATTTCAGCCTTCTTCCTTAAACTATACCGCGTGTCCATGCCTTACATTTGAACGCATCTAGTGTATAATACGTTAGTTTAGTGTCATTTTTTAAAAACAAATTCTTCCGTTTCAGAATTTCTGTTTATCTCTTCTAATTAGTATGTTTTAGTTTGATTTTAGCGTGTTCTGGTATTATTACTATTAATTTATTATTATAATATTTCAGATGTGGTGACGGGACACGTAATGCAATCAAATCAGCTCCCAATTCCTTTCCTCGATTATCTATGCATAAAAATGCTTCATTCTGCATAGCTTTTAATCTAATAGAACACATTCTTATAAAAAAAATTACCACCCCTCCCATAAACATTTCAACGACACAGTCTACGTCGATGACCCTCCTTGTAGGAACCCCCGATTCTCACCTGGTATACAGGTAGGGGGTCTTCCACTCCACACCCCGTTCCTTTCGCACCTCCTTGTCCTGGACCCTATCAACTTGTAGTACCTTGACTCGCAGTCATACATGGCCCTGGACCCTATTCTGTGCAGACCGGGAGGCAGAGGGACTTTGTCCGGGTCCGGGCCAGCAGTCGGAATGGCGTTCTGCTGTCGAGGCAAGGTTGCTGATAGTCCATGGGGTAGTCTAGCTGCCCTGCGGTGAAGAACGTTAGATTGACTATAGCATATATAATAAACGAGTCATGATATTTACCAACTGTGACTGTGCACTACTCCTTGGGGCAGTGATGGTATAAAGACCTCGTCCTACCACTTTTATTAGCTTTGGCTGACAAGTGGCAACGTCCGGTATTTAACATATAAAACTGGGCTATTTGCTGATGAACGTTCACTGTTTTCTTCGTGCACAGCGGCTTCCTATGAATCGAGCCAAAGTCGCAGCGCGTGATTTTTTTTCTTTCAAAACCTAATTGTTAGTCCTATTGACACTAATTATCTTTACCTTTTGTTACTTTAATAAATGTTGTTATTGCAAAGCCAGCGTAGTCATTGAACTCGTCAACATGGGATACACCGAGTAAGTGCAACCGAGTCTGTCGTGGGGTTAACCCGGCGACTCCATCTCCATAGCTGCACACCATTGTGAAACGCTGCTGCACTGGCGTAGTGTACGGCAACTAATTTTTTCACACATCACTTTACATTAGGACTACTGGATTGAAAATTTCAGGTAAAACCATAAGTGTCTCTTCAATGGCATGTGAAAGATCCAATAGACTTTACAATGCAACAAAAAAGGAACCTATGAGTGGGAAACAAGCCTAAAAACTAAAAAAATTCAGATTCCCTTCAATGATAGTGCCGACTCAACTTATAAGGCTAGAGAAGCACTCTGTGACGTCGCGCTATCTGTCTGTTGGGTTTGCGGCTGTTCTGAAAGAGATGAACGAAACCTGCCCACGGAATCTGAAAAATATGGTACCGAAGAGGTTCTAAAGAAAAGCCGATAATCCGATCCAGACGGATAGCGGGGAGTCATTTAGAGATTTTAAAGTTGAATATTATTTTTGGGGTCAATATAAGAATACATAGGTCATTCGAAATAGCAAAACAGCTATGAAATTTAGATTCATAAATAAAGTACAAGGTGTGTTCGAAAAGTTCAGTGATTGGTCTTATAAGTAAAAAACCGAGCCGGTTAGGATCTTGCACTCACGCAGACGAATTGAGAGAAATGTCATCTCGAGCAATGCAACTGCCGTTTTACGACAGATGAGAGAAGTTTAACACAGTTAGTGTGAGAAAGATTGTCAGTGTGACATGGAGCAACGCATAAACATGAAGTTTTGCTTCAAGTTAGGCAAAACGGCGACGGATACACATGAGATGTTAGTGAAAGTTTGTTCAGGAAGCAGTGAGTGAAAAAGGTGTTTATGAGTTGTTTTAACGCTTTACAGACGGAAATTAGGACGTTGCACCGTCCGAGGCTCATCTTTGACATTCTCCTTTCCGTGAGATATTATAGGTAAAATCAGCGTTTCATGTTTGTTAAATTAAATACGTAGGTGTATCAGTGGCTGATTCCATGTCCGCTTCATAAGCCCAAGTTTGCGGGTTCAAGTCCCAACTGAGTAGTCAGATTTTCTGGATGGGAAAATCGTTGTCACACATGTCATATAATTATGAAGCAATTAAAAGATTCTTCCTTGAGTACCTGCTTGACATGACTCCCGCATTATGGACAGCGGCCCTCTCAGCAGCGGCAGTCTTCATGGGTGGCAAGTAAGTCACGAATCCACCCATTGGGATGTCTGGATCCTCGCAAGCATCGACTAAGATTGAAAAACGAATTATTAATATGTTAGGTTTGTTTGAATTATAGGAGCCCTAGACCTATGCGAGAGCTAAACAATTAATCCTCATTATGCACCTTCATACTACATTTCTTTTGAGTAGTCTGTCTTTCTGAGTTTTAAAATAAGTCCGAATTTTAGAACAAATGTACTAAAGAACTAAACGCAAACAATGGAGTAGTAAAAATACTTCCATTAGTTAAGCTTGTGATTTTCGTATAATATGCATTACGAATACATAGCAATAAAAGAAAAATCTATCTTCACAAATGCAAAAATCTTTGCTTAAATTGCCCTTAATTTAGCATAACGGCAATTACGTATTGATTTTTTGGGATTTCGAAACTTTCGAAATTTCGTCCTTGTCGGAATTTTGGCCTGTCGGAATTTCGGAATGTCGGATTTATGAACGGAACCAACGTTTTCATGCACTGACGACGGGACTTCGTTTAAGTACCGAAACGTTTGTATGCTTTACAACATACAAGCAGTATGGTCCCGCCTTACTGGGAACCCGTTAACTTCGCATTGCTTCCTTTTGAAAGCATGCTTACTTGTGAAAATACACTAAATATCTAAACTAAATTCTATTCGTGTTGGCAAATGCGCAAGAAAAAAGCAAATAATAACAGATAATTGCGTCAAGCCCCTGTTGCGGCCCGGTCGTTGTGTTTTGAAGCCCTGTTATGGGGGGTCTGCCTATTTATTAAAATACACTCAAAATCAAAATAAGATTAAATTCGGGTTGGCGCATGAGCACTTAAAAAGCAAACACTAATAGAGGAGGGCGTCAAGCCCCCGTTTGGGCCCGGTCCGTGTATTTTCAAGCCCTGATGGTCCCGTACTCCCACGTGGATGACGTTTTTTGAAACTAATTATATTAATTAAAAATCACAATCAAATATGAAAAAAACTAAGCCTCAGGTGCACACGTAGGTATTAAAAGTAATCGGTATTAAAAATTTCAATTTCTTAGTGCAGTCTAAGTAGGTCTTTTGCAATCCACAGACTCTTTCTTTTATTATTATAGATTTTTACTTTTCCTTAAGGTTCGAATTTAGCTGGGTATTTTTAAATCTTGCAGAATTTGAAAGTCTTACTTTTGACACAAGTCGGCTTCGGGTCTGACCAAGTTCCATTCGATAGACAAGATATCTCGTTCACACCGTTTATGTAATGTAGGGAATTGCATGAAAATTCGATGGAGGATCCCACATAAAAAACGTCATCAATCTTTCCAACTGGTTCAGACTTTCCGTTGACAACGGGACCTGGATCATTACATATTGCTAAAAAAATAAACATAATTAGCCTTGAAGCATTAAATAAATTCGTATTTCAGTAAATAATTTCATTCATTTAAATAGATTTTTTTTTCAAAACTATTGACATTTATAGTAATAATGTATATTACACATTTAATTATTTCAAAACTTGTTGCTATAAGATGGAAGAAATGGAAATTCCCCTCATTAATGGAAACAATTAAAAATAATTATTTACATCTTAAAACCCGTAGTTACCACCATAGAGATAGTTGTAACACAAAGTTAAGTTTAAGCTCAAGATTGCAGCCGAATACTAGAACGTTCTAGTTCCATCCTATTTGGAGCGTCCATTTACCACTTTTGAAATGCATCAAAGTTATATATTTACCACAAGGGTGGTAAAACTCTCGCTCATGCTCTTAAATAGCTATAAGCTAGGAAGTTCTAGGATTCAGGTGCAATCTTTTACACTAAACTTTTTAACAGTGTAATGGCAAGGCTCCCTGCAAATCATTTCAGCACTCATTATTTTGCGAGCAGTACATCAGAGAAAAATGTATTTTCCATTATCTTATAATTCGTTCCGTTCTCTTATAATTTTTAGACTTCACAAGGCAAAGAATTGCGCCACTGGATTGATGTTGTTTTTATTTTCCATGGAACATTTTCAAAATTCAGCTCGTAATCTTTTAAAAGATATTTAAGGTTGTTGACTTTTGTAAGGATTAACAGTAAAGATCGTAGACAAAATATTTTCAAACACAATAAACATTCGGATTACAATAAAAAGGTTTATTTTAAATTAATTAAAAATGAACCAAACTCCATACAAACCTAAGTTATTAGCTTCCGACTTTTTAATGCAGACGAAGTTCAAAAACTCGCTACAACTTTTGTTATCATTTTGGAATTCCAGAAATCCGACGGCTGCACTTGGGCATTTTGGGGCAATGTCACTCGTATTTGTTGACTCAGACACGTTCTCGGAAAAAAGATTCTGTTCCACAAGACCCCAAATGGAATTTATTTCTGCGAGAAATTGAATTAACAAAAAGTTTGGAAGATAAAAAATATGGTTAGTATTATTTTTAGGTCAGCTAATTTAAGGATATAGCGGTCAATCGAAATTGTAAAACACAACAACCCATGAAATTAATATTCGTAAATGAAGTATTGAAATGTATCAGATTTTGCTTTACAATCAGTATGAAAAATTACATTGCCCAAGCAAATTCTTAAAGATATTATAAATTAGATTTAAAAAGCTTGTTTAAAATGCATTTACTCAACAAAAAAAAAACCATAGTAATTGTAAATGTGTGAGTCCTTTTTGTGTTTTAACCCTTTTACTTCTAAAATGGCCCAGACGGCCGTATAACTAAGGATTCGATAATGATATTCCTATCATACATTGCACGGAAACAAAAATCCTGCGTAGCCAAAGTATTAACGTTCCAAATTTAATATGCACAAATACTCTTTAGATAAATGTTACTATACTAGACAAGTGTTTCTACTTTCGTCCAAGGTGTAGTTCGCATCTACCAGACACAGTGATTTCCCGGTGCTAAAATGTGTTTACTACATCTTAAATATGTGTCCAATTAAAAATGCTCAGTTAAGTGCTTAGAAGGAAAATTAAAATAAAAAGTTTTTTTTTTTTCAATATACAACAATTTATGTGGCCAATTTAAATTAAACGAAAAAAGAATTAACAAAAAACTTAAAGTTAGTGTTTTTATTCGTAAATGAGGGTGTTAATGGTATTCTCAAATTCGTCGTTAATGGGCAAAAAGACAACTTAGACATTTTTAAAGGTTTACTTTCCGAATTGAGCAGAGTGACCAGTCTGGTAGATAGACCTAATGTTTTTTTTTTAAATAAAGGTGTTAATGGTATTCACAAAATCGTCGTTAATGGGCAAAAAACAACTTGGAAATGTTTGAAAGTTTAATTTTCGAATCGAGCAAAGTGACCAGTCTAAGTTTGTCCTCAGGATCGGCGGTTAGATAGAGCCAATGTTTTTAAATAAAATAAAGGTGTTAATGGTATTCGCAAAATCGTCGTTAATGGGCAAAAAACAACTTGGAAATGTTTGAAGGTTTACTTTTTGAGTTGAGAAGAGTGACCAGTCTAAGTTTGTCCTCAGGATCAGCGGGTAGATATAGCTGAAGGCCCATGTTGGTGCAAACAGCCTGCGACTGCTCATAAGACCGCCTGTTGTTGGAGATGTAGGCACACGTGTGGTCCAGCATTACCAAACCTTTTTCGCATTCTGGTAAAAGGCATTGATTATAACCAATGTATATGAAGATTACAGGGAAAAAACAACTTCATTTCGTAGGAATCCTCCCGTATTCTTTTGTGCTTGGCGGACATTGGCGAAAGGAAATCGGATTTTTCTTTCTGTTCTTCTTTCGTGGTACAAACGTGTGAGTCGATTCCCCAGATCTCTGGCGTGAATCAGGGTTGCCGCGAGAGAAAAAAAAGTGAGTAACCGGTTTCCTTACACCAGTTTAGGCGATGACTCGCTATTGTTGCAGAACAATCCTGATGTACACAGATTCCTGTGAAATGAAGTACTTTTTCCCCTGTAATCTTCATATGGCTTGTGATACTAATACGAAATATATTTTAGGTACATCTCAGTTTTTTCTATAAAAAAAGAGAAAATATTGATTTTGAAGCCGTAAATAAGTATCGATGTGATTTTGTGAAAAAGTATTAACCTTCCGAACGGCCTGAATTCGAGAAAAAAAATGTAGTGATTCTTCTCTCCGCATAAATTTTAAAATTATTTTTTTTAAACTCCCATATTTGTATAGAAAATCTGAAATAGGTTTATTTTTCAAAATGGGATTTTTAAAAAAAATATTTCCAAATGAAAAAAAAATAGAATAATAATAAAAACTTATTATTTATAATATTTTATGTTTATTTGCTATAGAAACTAGTGTACGGAATACAATATAGGATGTGGGAAAAACCGTGTCAAACGCTCAGAAGGTTAATGATTTTCATTTTTTAAAAATAATCCTTCTGTTTCAAGAAAGTTTTCAAGACCTAGAAACTCCTTTGAAAGAATTAAAAAAAATTGAGCTAACGTTTTGCTATCACCATGATTTAATTATATTACATTCCTGCAAAAATCACTATAAGAGCTAAAAAAAAAGCAAAGAATGATTTTTCAAAATTTTTAAATTATTTTCTAAATATCTTTATTCTATTTCATAAAAAAATTGTTTGCTTACCAACTTTGCTCCCTGTTCTACTAATGGGAGGCAGTTTATCAAAACGAAAACTTCCGTCTCGATCTGCGAAACTGTAGAAATAAATTGTAATTTCTCAATGAAATACTCTAAGATACAATAGATTATATATGAAATACTTTTTTAACTACAACACATACTTTCAATTTGCATTTAGGTTCAAAACAGTAATTACTTTAAAGTTGACTGAAAACTTTTAATACAGTTTTACATACATTTAATCGAAACTTTCTAGATTCAGAAACTTGGATTACAATTACAATGTTACGGTCAATGTCATAATGCTTATATGCTTTTGAATTATTTACTATCTGCTGTTGTCTTTCACTTTTAACTTAATTAATCCATTTTTAACCTACTTTTTAAAATGCAGGTATTGACATGCGGTCGATGTCCGTCTGTCCGTACCCACCTACCAAAATCGGTGCTATCAATCAGATCTTAAACGGCGATCTAACGGTTAAAACCGTACGAAAGCAAATGATAATGGTTTAAACAGTTTTAAACCATCGAACTTGATGAGAAATTTCCGTAAATTTAAGGTTCTTTGGCAGAGTGGCACACTCTCAGAAATAACACTTTCGTTTTTGACGATTCATGAATCCTCAAGCCTCATTTCGTTAATTTTGAGGATTGTTTCGTCAAACCATCGCTTGACTTTTGAGTAAACGAGAATCCTCACTTTTACGATCGTGATTTGACGATTCTGTATCTTGATTTTAAGGAAAATGAATCTCATTGTTGTACTCACATGCTCAAAAATGACGAAATATTTCTTTAGATTAGACGACATTCAAATCCTCATAAAAATGACGATTCAAATTTCCTCACTTTGAGGAAACGAAAACACGGAGCATTTGCCAGTAACGGAATCGTCAAAATTGGAAAATTTCGTCGTTTTCGAGCATTCATTTTTTAAGAGTGGTACCTTTCCGACTCGACGTTGTTGGAGAAGCTTCCCGTGAAGTGGGAGTAGGGTCCGTTGTTGATGACGGCCACCGGGCCACCACTGTTGGTGATCTTCGCAGAGTGGACGGCCGCCTGGCACACGGAGGAATCTTTTCGGTAGATAGACGTGCCCCACACCGAAAACTCCTCGTCGGCACACTCAGGGGGGCACAGGATGCTAGAAACATTTGTGAAATGGTATGCAAAATTGCTAGATAGAACATGTATCAATCAGGAATGGAAAGTTTCTTTCAAAAAGTAACTCTGTTACAGCTACTAAACGAAAAAAGTAACTGTTACAGTTACTCAACATAAAAAGTAAGTAGTTACAGTTATTAAATTAAAAAAAAACTCTGTTACAATTATAGTTACTTAGCATAAAGAGTAACTAGTTGCAATTACTTTCTATGAAAAGTAACTAAACACTTTTACTTTCTACGAAAAATAACTAAACACTGTTATTTCCATGAAAAGTAACTAATCATAGTTACTTTCTACGAAGAGGAACTAATCAGTTATTTTCTACGAAAAGTAACTAAAAACAGTTACTTTCTATGAAAAGTACGTAATTATATTTACTTTTTCTACGAAGAGAAACTATAATCACTGTTATTTCCATGAAAAGTAACTAATCATAGTTACTTTCTACGAAAAGGAACTAATCAGTTATTTTCTACGAAAAGTAACTAAACACAGTTACTTTCTATGAAAAATACTTAATTATAGTTACTTTTTCTACGAAAATAAACTAATCACAGTTATGTTCTATGAAAAGTAACTAATCATAGTTAGTTTCTACAACAAGTAACTAATCATAGTTACTTTCTACGAAGAGGAACTAATCACAGTTATTTTTTACGAAAAGTAACTAATTACAGTTACTTCTAGAAATTTTAAGTTATAAGAGAATTTTAAATTTATCCATTTTACCATTTTGCAAAGAGAACCAAGGCTAGAGAATTAGGGACATTCGGAAAAAGTAAAGAACGAAAATTCAGCGTTATTGGAAGTTAAATTTTAAATAATTAAGTTTAAGTCAAACGTCGGACTGTAACGAAAATATCCATGACGAGCGTCATGAGAAGTATCGAAAAAGTAACGACATTTAGCGTAACTCCGATCCCTGTATCTAACATATTGAAACCGTTAATATTTTTCTAACAAAAGGTTATCTCTTCAGTTAATTTGTACCGATCCGTGCTTTTTTAACGCTCTCTTGACCGAGCTTATATTGGTTTATGAAGTTTTAAATTCCCTAATTTACTATTAATATATATACAAGAATCCAAACATATACAGAATATTCTTCGTCTGAAAGAAGTGACGTGGCACCTGGGGAAATGTTTGCGAATGCGTCATTTTTGTACAGATTTTTTTTACATTATAACGGTAAGCATTATTTTTTCGTAATTTGCGTTTGTAAATTTGGTTTTAAACTAACTTTTTTTTTTCTAAAATACAACTCAAAAGTATAAAAAAAAATAGCAACTTCCTTATTTTCTAAACACCAGACTCGTAAGCAATTTAGCAGCAGAATAAGTTCTATCAATGACGCCACTTTTTTTTCTTAATATGTGCAATCAAATTAAAAACAAAAACAAAGAGTAGTTACCGTACAGAAACACCTTCTTCAGAAATAACTTCTGAACCTTTGGTAAAGCAATCCGGGATAATGGTTGATACTGTAAAAGTAATAAGTCATATTAATTTTTAAATACAATTTACGCAAATCAAAAATAAATAAATATAAGTATGGTTGTTTTCACCGCATGAATTTTAAATTTAATTATTTCAAATAAAATATTTTTTTTAAGTAGAATCAAGTTTATCTTAAAAGAGATGATCTTACAAATATTTCCAGATGAAAATGGTACATTATGAATAAAAATGTGTAAATTTTAAAATTTAAGATTATTGTAAGAAAGGTTTATGCACAAAATGCGGAAAAAGCCGGGTCTAACGATCGGGAGGTAAACTGCTATGTGTATTGAAATAGAGTAACAGCCCTTACTTTAAGATTATTGTAAGAAAGGTTTATGCACAAAATACGGAAAAAGCCGGATCTAACGATCGAGGGTAAACTTCTATGGGTATTGAAATAGAGTAACAGCCCTTACTTCAAGATTATTGTAAGAAAGGTTTATGCACAAAATACGGAAAAAGCCGGGTCTAACGATCGGAGGGTAAACTGCTATGTGTATTGAAATAGAGTAACAGCCCTTACCTTTAATGCAAGAGGGTAAGGTTTCAGACCATGTCGCATCAAAAAGACATATTAAGTTGTCCGATCCCAGTTGCTCGAAACCAGCATTGCAGGTATATTGAATTCTGGAGTCTTGAATAAAGTGTCCGCCTACTTTCACTGATTCTGGGGGTACAACACGCTCCGCATTAAGAACGTTTCCTGGATCTGGGCAGGTGGCAAGTTTTTCTAAAAAGTAGTTTAAAAAAATCGGAATAATATTACTTTGATACCACTGCACTAAAAAAGGAATGAAATCAATGAAAAATAAACCTCAAATCCCGCCATTCTCAAAATTAAATTTAGCAAATGTAATTACATTCACGAGCTGCTTTGTTATAATGATCTGCATCATAACAAACATTATATTGGTGATTCCAGTTGTAAAAGCATTATCTAGACTCAACAGTCAGTTTTTATAAGTTTAACATAATTATTTATTTTATGTCAAAACGAAAGTTGAATAAAATCTGATAGTTAATATCTTTATATGGTTATAGTTAAGTTTAGTATATCAAGTAGTTTTTGTGAACCTTTTCCAAATTTTTTTGGAAAAATAAAGAATGGAAGTTTGCCTTCACACGGCACTTTAATACACCAGTCCATTATCATTTGGTTTTTGGTAAAATCTTCTCACAACTAAGAACTACTCTGAACTCCTTAAAAGTATGCATTACCGGTCCATTTCGGTTAAATGGTCAAATTAAAAGTCTAATAATTACTATGTAAAGCAAGTAAAAACTTCAATTATTTGTGTTAAAATTTAAAAAGATAAAAATATTGGAAAATTAGCGACATATAATTTTTTTAAATTTCTCATAAAGGATACGATTGCTGTTTTCTTTTGATGCACTGTTAAAAATGTGGTGCTTGGTTTCACTAAGAATATGGTTCCTAGTAGCTGGAAAAGTTGTGTGGTAAAATGTTTCACCATGTTTCCGGGATTAATTGATGTTTTGGACAAACATCAATTAATAATTTTGATTAATTAATTGATGTTTTGGACATGTCTTTAAAAAAGTTCTTGAATCTAAATGTTCTCTTTTGCATTATTAGTGTTTTCTAGAATTTCGTTGATAATTTAAACAGTATTTGTCTGTCTGTTGTGAAACTCTATAATTAGGTCTTTGATATGTTGTGTGAAGGAAAGGTGTAGAGAATTCGAGGTAATCTGAAGTTGAGAAACATATGTACAAAGAGAAAGATAAAGTGGACATAATAAAAAAAATCAAAAGGCTTCAATGGCTTGGACATCTCGAGCGAATGAATGAGGAGATATCCACAAAGATAACCTATAAAGGAAAACCAGAAGGAATTAGGAGAGTTGGACGTCCCTGAAAGAGATGGCTGGACGAAGCGGATGAGATAGACCTGAGAAGAATGAAAGTAAGAAATTAAAGTAAAGGATAGGAAGAAGTGGCGCTGTGTATCATAAGATGCCAAGGTCCTTCCTGGACTGTAGCGCCGATGAGTAAGTAAGTAAGATCTGTTGTGTATGCTTTGTTTAATAAATAAAAATACAATAAATAAAATTAATCTACCGCAGGCTGGAAGGTCCCCGCTCCATTGTCCTCCCTCCATGCATGTAAGAGTGTCCACACCATTGAGTCTATGGAAAGGATTGCATGTGATTTTCGCCTTCACGCCTTCCACCAACTCGTTGGCCGAGAATGTAAGTCGGCCATTGGCCGGGGCACTCAGCAGGGGACATTTCATCACTGGAACAGGAATAAAAACAACCCATTAAAAAATTGAAATAGTTTGAAGAGGTACACAGGGACCGACTTACAATTTTAGGGGCCCAGGGCACGAGCAAATTTGGGAGCCCCAAAACATACCTCGATAAAATATTTGCGTGTATTTTCCTGTCTTACACTCTTAAAACAAAAGAGTGAAATCCACTCCAGTTGGAGAAGTGCATTTTCGACACTGGAAAGGAATGAATATTAGCTCAGACTGAGTAAAAATCACTCGTTTGGAGTGATCATGTCGGAGGTTTAACACACAAAGGATCCACTCCAATGGAGGAGTGAAAATTAATCAGACTGAGTTAAAATCGCTCGTTCGTGTTAAGAGTGTACAGTGTTTACCAAAAAAATAGCCGAAGTAATTAGGTTGGAAAGCGTGCTTAATCCCCCTAAAATAACTATTTTTATGAATTTATTAATTCAGAGTTAAACACAATTTCATAGTAAACTTAACCTAAATGTTCATGAAGAAAATTTGCCCCGCTCGTCCTTTAAAATCGGCGGCACTGGGCACGTGCCCCGTTTGCCCTGCCGGAAATCAGGCCCTGGAGGTACGGGCATACTCGGTTTCACTTCCTATTACATTATTCTCGAACATACCTACGGTCAACTCATCAACTAACAAGTCCCAGAGAAGCTCTCTCAAACACGTTCGTGGGAAGTTTGCATAAAAATAAAACATTGTTTGAATATGAGGAAAGGTTTAGATATAAATAACATAGAAATTCTATTTTTATTAAATACTAGCAAATTTATACCCGTACTTCGCACGGATTAAAAAAATATCAAATAGATCCAAGTATGCGTACCATATAACCTGTTATAAGATCATAAACTTCAGTATAAAATCCCGATTCATTGTCCTACTATTCTAAAATCAAAAATACGCTGTAAAATGCCCTCATAAATGTCATCACAATTCCCTTGTAAATGCATAAAACCTTTAAACTCTTTTGGCACGTTTTGGAAAATAATTTGGCGAGAAAAAGATATAGCTACAAACACACCCATTATACAGCTCTAACACAATGACATTAGCACAACCAACCAGCTTATAAATTACTTTTTAAAAACAGTTTGCCCATTTGGAGAGTTTTAATAAATAATTTGGCGAGATTGGCAACATATTTGGCGAAAAAATAAAGAATAAAACCCTGATATGCAGCTCTAGTGCGATGGCCTTTATTAACCACCATAGTTCAGTAATAGCTTAACAAACATTTTGCCCATTTGGCGAGATTGGCAGCGCATTTGGCGAAAAAATAAAGACATAAAACCCTAACATGCAGCTCTGGTGCGATGGCCTTTATTAACCATCATAGTTCAGTAATAGTTTTACAAACATTTTGCCCATTTGGCGAGTTTTAATTAATAATTTGGCGATATTGGTAACATATTTGGCGAAAAAATAAAGACATTAAACCCTAATATGCAGCTGTAGTGTGATGGCCTTTATTGAACATCACATTCCAATAATAGCTTAACTATACATTTATTGCTTAAATATGCAATTTGCAATCAACAGAACCATCAATAAAGAAATCATCAACTAAACCCACAATAAATCCAGGAATGAAGACTTGTCGGAAATACGTCACTTGAAACATATCAATTATTTTCAAATAATGAATTTAGTTTCTGAAAGTAATGGCAACACAATAAAATAAGCATTTTCAATATTATTTATTTTCGTTGAAAGTTTTATTTAATTTTTTCGGCAGATGGCATCAGGAAAGTAAAAAAATGATCGGATTTGAGCCAAAGTGGTGTAGTTTTTCCAGAAAATTCGAATTTTCTCTAAAAATAGAACAATTTGAGCTCTGAAAGTTCTTATTTTGCAACTCAACTATGAACTACGCATTTGTGCTAAGTTACGAGTCAAACAAATGTCGTTTGTGAGTTTCGGAGAGACATACATACAAAACTTCATTTTTATTATTATAGATTTGCACTGTTGCCACTTTGTAAAACACACGAGAAACTTTATTAAAATAAAACTTGAAGAAAAATTTATTTTATTGAAACGTTG
Organism: Hylyphantes graminicola; assembly: GCA_023701765.1. NCBI lineage: Eukaryota > Metazoa > Arthropoda > Arachnida > Araneae > Linyphiidae > Hylyphantes > Hylyphantes graminicola. The sequence continues at coordinate 57,348,129 of CM043119.1, forward strand.
TAGGAAAGTTTTACGTCATTATTCCGAGTGTCGTTGTTTCGAAGATGAAGCCATCTAGTCCCGAAAAATGTTCGAAATCACTCGTTTAAAATCTATTACATTTTAAGGGTTCCGACTGGTTCCGAACAGGTTTTTTCGTCTTCTGACCTGGGAACAGTGACGTCAAACCGATGTGTTTTAAAGAGCGTCTCTCGACTAGTAAGTTGTAAGTATTGAGCAGGACGAAGCACACCCGAAACATCTTGCTAACAAGCCCCAAAAATATACAGTAGCAATAAACAGTCTATAAAATTTTAACAATAAACCAATAGTTTTATTCGCGCTTTTTAACTTCAATAGTTTTCATCAAAATGAACAACAAATTTCACAAGGATCAGATTTCATAATAATCTTTCATAACGGTCAAAGGCCCTCGCCAGATAAGACGGTGAAAGATGCCCCCATTCCAATCGGGCTAATTTTTTTTCTGAAAATACCTCATAGTATGGACAACTTCTCAGCCAAGTTTCAGCTAAAAAATATGACGCATTTTTGAGTAAAAAATTAAAGTTTTTTTTCTTTTTAAATTGATTATTCCCTGAATATATTTGATAAATCCAAAAAACTACTCATGAGTTTTTAGATATCATTGAGTAGTATTCTCAGAAAAATCCGCTCATAAATCTGATCGAGCGATCATTCTTAAAAATGCATTTTTATTTTTCAAAAAAAAATTTCATGCCAAAATCGTTTGGTCACAACTTAGGATTTTGTCTCTACATATTCCTCTATTATCAATCTATAATATATATTTTTTTCAGATTTTTAAAATTATTGGACGATAGTTTACAAAAAATAAAATATTCTTAAAACCTGACTTTTCGCACTACTTACTCGGCAGATGGCACTCCTAACAAAGGCGGGGAAATTCAATCTGGGAGAATTTCTTTCGGTCTAAAGAATTTAGCATAGATTTAGAAAGTAGCAGATCTGCCTCCAGGGGGAAAGGTGAAGCCATTTGTTAACCATTATCCCATAAGGCAGTTCGCAAGCTCTTGCACATGGCATGCCATACGCCACCAGATGGCACCATGAGATAATTCGACTAATAAAAGATATATATGTTGTATCAGCGCCATCTAGCGAGCACTTATTGAAACTCTGCCCTGAACCGCCATCTTTTTGTCACTAGTAAAGGCGGTAAGGGTGGAGAGAGGATGTAATTCTTCAAAGCTGCACTTCATTAAATGGATATTTCTACACTAAAGAGTTGCTTTCTTCTTTACTGCCCCTCCTCCTTACTAGACATGGGGGCTCACCGCCGCTTTGCCACCCGCCTCTCGTCGCAAAAATCGATATATTTTAAAAATTTTTAATTTAAACTTTTACAAAACAAAAGTTCAAGTCCCACGAGGTTCAGACATAAAGTTCCTCTCCACGGTGGGCAATCACGAACTCATGCACAAAAACGAACTTTTATCTACACTGCAATAAATCAGCGATGCCAAAATCGCCATCGTCACGAAAAAAGTGAAAACTCCCGCTTCAAAAGGAACTTCCTACGCCATCGTCAAGCGATTCCTTCTTCAGCCGCCAAGCCGAAGATCGCATTCGCCATCGTCGACCCCATCGTAAAGTGGTATTTCTCCAGCCGTTAAGCAGAAGACGCCACCCGTGAGTCATCCATCTTCAGCCGCTAAGCAGAAGACGACACACGACGACGAGGTCCACAGCACGTCAATCCGAAAAACAAAACTACCCTCCATAAAACGGAATACATCGTCCACAGAGCACGTAAGAAATTCTACTACATCGCCGACGAAACAAAACCAAAATCGACCACAAAGGTAAAAGTTTTCTTATTTTTCTATTCAAGATGTATAAAAATACTAAAAAAGAAGATTTAGTGAAAGTTGCTTTTGAATTGGACATCGTACTTCCAGAAAATTCCACGTTAACTAAAATTAAAGAGCTAATTGAGTCCAGTGAGACCTACACGAAAGATAACGAATTCGTTAAAAATTTAATTGCACAAACGGTAGATGACAGAAATGTTAAACTAGAAATCGAAAGAAATAAAATAGAAGTCGAAAGAAATAAATTAGAAGTCGAAAAAGTAAAACTCGCACAAATCGAACGAAATATAGAACTAGCTTCCCTTCAAAACAATGCCGAAACTCAACATAATATGTCGAAAAGTTCCGAAACCGATGATTCACCTAACATCGAAAATCTTATTCGTTCTGTTAAAACTCTTTCAATGCCAATCCCTAGCCGTCCAGAAAATTACAGCTTATTTTTCGCATCGTTAGAACGAGCATTTAATACGAAGAATATTTCGGACGAGTTATTGAAGTCAGAAATACTTATAAATATGTTAGGCGAAAAAGCAAATCACATTTTATTAAATATTTCGGATAATGATATCCAAGACTACGAAAAAGTAAAAAATACAGTGCTACGTCAGTTCCAACCAACCGCACAGGATTGCTTAATTAATTTTCGCCGTATGCAAAGACTCGCAGATGAGTCACACACGCAGTTTGCTTCACGATTGCAAACAACTTTCGCATATTATTGCAAGATTAGAAACGTCAGTGACTTTGATACTTTATGCCAATTAATGGTTTCAGATAAATTGTATTCTACACTTGACCGAGAGACTCAGTCATACATAGCTGTCACACAAGGCGAAGAATGGCTAAAGCCAAATGATCTTGCACAAAAAGTTGATATATATTTTACATCCCAGCGTAAATCTCTAAGCGAAGTAAACCGTCGCCAACACAACAATAACACCTATCAACAAAACAACAGACCACCATACAATAATCGGCAACCATATAATAACTTTCGTAGACCACAAAATCAAAATTCCCGTGGAACAAATAATACTCGCTTCAATCAACGCAATGTAAACAGCCAACGATCTGAAAACGAGTCACACGAGAATAACAGTCCAGTATTACAAATAGCTCCAACAGCACCCAAACCACGTGATCACGGTTCCCTCCAATATGAATATGTACTTCTCAACGATAAAAATACGCGCGCTATTATTGACAGTGGATGCACTCATATTTGTGTCAAAGCCGATTGTTTACCCAAAACAACAACATATGATGAAGAAAATATCACATTACAATCTGCATTTGGCGACACGTACACCGCCAAATCCGCCAAGGTAAAACTCTCGTTGCCACAAAGACAACCGAAAACATACGATGCAGCTATTTGCGAAAGTTTATTTTCAAATCTAATAATCCCTCCTTCTATTTTCCATGAGCTTAAAAGATCACAAATAACACAAAATGAAAGTACACTCTCTCCGAAAACCGAAATCCTGCAACAGGAAATAAAAAACAAATGTCAAAATACTATTCACATCGCTCCGAAACAAGTCGCAGACGAAATGTCTACAACACCGAAACTCATCGCCGACTCTGTGTCGCCGCAGCAAGAAGAGAGCGTACGAGACGACGCGTCAATCACCTATCAACCAGACGTTAGGGCACACCCACGAACATGCCACAACCAATCAGAGGCAAAGGAGGAGCTATCGAATGCAAATTCGCCCGCTCATCTAGAGTACGGAGAACGAAGATTTTTTTTAGCGGAACGAGATGATGTGTCGAACCGATTAAATTTTGACAACGCTACCGGTAAAGGTTTAGAATATTTTCCCGTAAAACACACTTCGGCGAATGATCTTACGTCCGCAATGGATTGTGACTACGGTAATGACTTATATTTTACACACGTTAATAATACGGATATGAAGAAACGTTTTTCACATTTGATTGAAGAATATAAATCTAACAAATTAACAGATTTAGAAACTTACGAACACCAAATTTTCGCTTCAGACGTACAAGGGGACAAGCCCATATTGCAAAATGTAAACAAACCATTAGACACTACGGGGACCAACTCAATATTTAGTATTGTAAGTGATGATACGCTTTTTGAAGATGAATTTTCTCACATATCTGATGCGAATATACGAAACACTATTATGAAGATGATCAAAACTTATAAACCGAATAAAATTAAAAGTACTAATTATCAAATGAAATTAATTCTGTCAGATGACACACCTATATTTCAAAGACCACGCCGTCTTGCATTGTCAGAAAAAATTGAGGTAAATAAACAAATTAAGGAAATGTTACAAAGTGGAATAATTCGAGAAAGTTTTTCAGATTTCTGTGCACCAATAGTTTTGTGTAAGAAGAAAGATGGTTCAACGCGCTTAGCCATAGATTTTAGATCGATTAATCGGAATATCGTAAAAGAAAGATTTCCTTTACCCCTCATCGAAGATGTTTTTGACAAATTACAAGGTGCTTCTGTCTATTCAAACCTTGACTTAAAAAATGGTTTCTATCACGTTGATGTTCATGAAGATAGTCGTAAATACACTTCTTTTGTAACACCAGACGGACAGTACGAGTTCACAAAGATGCCTTTTGGACTATGCAACGCACCATCTGTTTTTCAAAGATTTATCCAAATTGTTTTTCGAGATCTTTTAGAAGATGGAACTTTGATTCTCTATCTTGATGATTTGATTATACCCTCATCTGATGAGTTCGAAGGTCTACAAAAGCTGAAAAAAGTTTTACAAGTTGCTTCGGACTATGGACTTGAGTTTAATTTCAAAAAGTGCAATTTTCTACAACGAAAAATAACTTTTCTCGGACATATCTTGGAAAAAGGTACAATTCGACCATCGTCACACAAAACAAATGCTGTTTTAAGTTTCCCTCAGCTTAAAACGACGAAAGATATTCAATCCTTTTTAGGTCTGACTTCATTCTTTAGAAAATTCATAAAGAACTATGCAGCCATTGCAAGGCCACTAAGTGATCTTTTACGAAACAACACACCTTTTCACTTTGGCACAGAACAACAGCAAGCTTTTCTACAGCTAAAACAAGCACTCTCCACAGAACCTGTGTTACACTTATACAAACAGGGCTCACCATTACAATTACACTGTGATGCTTCATCAAAAGGTTTTGGTGCTATTTTGCTTCAAGCTGACAACGAGAACAACCTGCATCCCATTCACTATATGAGTCGTAAAACATCACCACAAGAAGAAAAGTATACATCATATGAATTAGAAGTTTTAGCAATAGTAGAATCATTAAAGAAATTTCGACATTATCTTGTAGGCACCAAATTCAAAATCTTCACTGACTGCCAAGCGTTTCAAAAAACAATGTCCAAAAAAGAACTGCCTCCTAGAGTTGCCAGATGGGCAATGTTGCTCGAAGATTTCGACTATGAACTAATTCACAGACCAGGACAGCAGATGAAACATGTTGACGCACTTAGCCGTTATCCTGTCATGACAATACAAGTTGATGACACAACCAGAAAAATCTGTGAAGCTCAGTCAAAAGATGAGTTCACACTAAGCATTAAACAACTACTAGAACACTCTCCAACATCAGAATACAAATACAAAAATAATATTCTTTACAAAATAGTCAATGACCAAGAGCTTTTAGTAATACCACAAGACATGCAAAAACAAATCGTACAAATTGAACACAATAAAGGACATTTTGGAATTAATAAAACTGAAGCTTTAATTAAACAACAATTTTATTTCCCAAACATACGTAAAACTGTCGAAAACGTAATATCCAGCTGTGTAAAATGCATACTTGCCTCACGAAAAACAGGAAAACAAGAAGGATTTCTCCATCCCATTCCTAAAGGTGACATTCCATTAGACACATACCATATAGATTTTCTAGGGCCACTGCCAAGCACAAACAAAAACTACAAGTACATATTCACTGTGGTAGATGCCTTTACAAAGTTCATTTGGATATATCCTGTCAAGTCAACATCTGCAAAAGACGCTCTGGACAAACTTCAACTTCAGCAAACCACCTTTGGAAATCCTAGACGAATAATATCAGATCGCGGATCAGCTTTTACTGCAACAGAATTCAAGAAATACTGCGAAGATGAGAAGATTGAACATATCACAATCACTACAGGTCAGCCAAGAGGAAACGGTCAGGTTGAAAAATTCCATGGAACGCTAATTCCAGTTATCTCCAAGTTATCCCTTGATGATCCGAACAAGTGGTTCAAGCACATACCAGCTGTACAACGTGTAATTAACAGCACTATCTCTTCAGCTACTAAGTACACACCCTTCGAGCTTCTAACAGGAGTTAAAATGAAAAATAAAGAAGATCTAAACATCAAGAAAATTTTAGAAGAACAACATATACACTCAGTCGTCCAACATCAACAACAAATGCGCAAAGAAGCCAAAGCAAATATATTGCAGCAACAAGAACAGAGCAGACACAACTATAACACTCGTCGCAAGACTGCTACCAAATACAAACTTGATGATCTAGTCGCCATCAAACGTACTCAGTTCGGGACAGGCTTAAAACTTCGTCAAAAGTTTTTCGGCCCATACGTCGTGACTAAAGTTCGCCCAAACGACAGATATGATGTACGCAAGACCGGTACAGGTGAAGGACCAGCATGCACATCCACATCTGCCGACCAAATGAAGAGTTGGGCAAAAACCTGAACTTTGACTTTTATTCTACAAACTTTCTGAAGTCCAGAACTTTATTTTTTTTTCTCCCAAATTGTGCTAAGAACTTTTTGCACAGACTTTAAAATTTATTTTTACTTACTTGCTTAGTTAATTTTATAAGTGTTTTCTTCTATTTCATAATTTTCAAATTAGAATTTTAAAGTGATTTTCGAATAATTTTCTTGAGAAATGCATAAAAGTATTTTATTTGTTTATGCTTATTTTTATAGTTCTTTTCAGTATTAGTAGTGAATTTAAGTGTATTATTTTCTAAGTGTTTACGTTTAATTTTTATCTTGCTACATGTTTACTTTTAATATTTAGATAGCATGTTTTTATTTTATTCAATTGCTATTTGTCGGGACGACAAACGTCAGGATAGCAGAGTGTTGTATCAGCGCCATCTAGCGAGCACTTATTGAAACTCTGCCCTGAACCGCCATCTTTTTGTCACTAGTAAAGGCGGTAAGGGTGGAGAGAGGATGTAATTCTTCAAAGCTGCACTTCATTAAATGGATATTTCTACACTAAAGAGTTGCTTTCTTCTTTACTGCCCCTCCTCCTTACTAGACATATATTCAATATTAACTAATTAAAACTTTTTACAAGTTTCGCTAGCATAATGTTATAGCTGCATGCGTATTGATAATTTCTGTAAGGCATGAGGTATATATTCACAAAAGAAGCAAGTTAAAAATGCAGTTTTTATTGTATGTAACTCTTCGGGAAAACCATTTTTGTGAATCCCGTGATGCATTGCGAAAACGACGAAATGTGGATTCATCACGCATCATTGCGTTGTACGGGATTGCGCAATCGGTGGGCATGCTATTTCTAAATCTATGGATTTTAGAGCAAAAAAATCAGGCTTTAAGAATTATTTTTTTAAACTATCGTCCAATAATTTTAAAAATCTGAAAAAAAAATATATTATAGATTGATAATAGAGGAATATGTAGAGACAAAATCCTAAGTTGTGACCAAACGATTTTGGCATGAAATTTTTTTTTGAAAAATAAAATTGCATTTTTAAGAATGATCGCTCGATCAGATTTATGAGCGGATTTTTCTGAGAATGCTACTCAATGATATCTAAAAACTCATGAGTATGTTTTTGGATTTATCAAATATATTCAGGGAATAATCAATTTATAAAGAAAAAAACTTCAATTTTTTACTCAAAAATGCGTCATATTTTTGAGCTGAAACTTGGCTGAGAAGTTGTCCATACTATGAGGTATTTTCAGAAAAAAAATTAGCCCGATTGGAATGGGGGCATTTTTCACCGTCTTATCTGGCGAGGGCCTTTCAGATTGATCTCAATGATCGTTCGAATTTCAGATTGATTTTAATGATCTTTCGAATTTCACAATGATCTTAATGATTTCAAATTTCATACTGGTCTTAATGATCTTTCACATTTCGCCAATGTCTTTCTACTCACAGCATTTGGGAGTTCTACTGGACCAGACGTCGTTTGGCAAACAAGTGCTGACCGGCCGACCACGAAGCTCGTGAGTAGCTGGACAGCTGTAGACAGCAGTCAGAGGCCGCAGTGGCGGGCTCAGCACAACTTGCAACGGATATTCGGGAGGCTCAGGCGGAGTGCATCCTAAAAAATAGATATCCACACATGTAAACACTCTTAAAACGAACGAGCGATTTTAACTCAGTCTGAGTAATTTTCACTCCTCCAGTCTGGAAAATGCACTTCTCCTCTTGGAGTGGATCCTTTGTGTGTTAAACCTCCGACAGGATCACTCCAAACGAGTGATTTTAACTCAGTCTGATTTAATATTCACTCCTTTCCAGTGTCGAAAATGCACTTCTCCGACTAGAGTGGATTACACTCGTTTGTTTTAAGAGTGAAGGTTAACCTAAAGGACCGTGTCCGGATTTGGCAATTTTTTGAAAATTAACTTTTAAGTACCAGAAAAAATTCATTAAATTACTGACCATATTTATAAAAAATGTGTAACGCTAAAATGCCGAAGAATTAATTTCATAAATAGCATATAATTATTTAAAATCGTACTTAAGGTAGGCGAATACCCAAAATTCCCCCAAATTCTAAAATTTTTTACTATTACTTTAATCTTTTCCAAATTTGGCATGGTGATTTCAAATATAATGAATAATGCTATTTAGGCAGTTTTTTAAATTTAAATATAATTTATTTATTTTAAACGGTGTTTTTCAACTAAAAAAAGAGGTTCACGCCAACAAGCCTACCACATTGAATTTTCCTCCGATAAACATGAATTATGTGTTAAATTCTTCGTTTTGAACTGATCCGTGCAATGACCCTCTAGAGTTACAAACAAATCACAAGAATGTGTTTTACGACACATTTTATGAATTAACTTGAAACAAACACAATGTGGCTAATCTAACGGCAGTGCCGGAAATCTGCGCAAGCGGATATCTCGACTTGAGAGCGAAACGTTTTTGTGAGCAGCCAAGTAAAATATCGCCAAGTTGTTAGTTAGGGTTGTAGTGAAGGTTTAGGTTTTTATTGAATATCAAGCGTTTACCCTCGCCGAACGCGTGCGTTTATGGATTATAATAGAATTATTGGATTATAACACTGTCCAATTCTAATCCTATTTTATTCTGGGATCAATTGATGTAACTCTTTACATAATCAGACCCGCTTATAAACCTTCGTCAAGCAAGAGAGATACAACACACACACTTAAATGGATCCATCTAATTTTTAGAGACAGAGGCCAACTAGAGGATACTCCGAATTGACTTGTCACATGTATTGATTTGGTATGGTAACTTGGAGGACTTAGTGACCACGACGGATTTAACGTACACCAGTCATTTAGCATGGCTTTAGAAATTATGGTTGTCAGTTAAAAAAGCAACTTCCAGATCCATAATACATTTTAAATTATACAGGGTGGTTATAAAATAACGATCGCTATTCAGAGTGGTCTGTAGCTGCAATGAATATTCCAAATACAAAAACTTTGAGATACTTACTAATCAAGGAGGGGGGGGGGGGGGAAGAATGGTATCATAAAAAACCAACTCGTCTCTTGACCAGGGTTCTAAATTACGAGGCGTAATTGGATGTGTTGGCCGTAATTAGCCATAATTGGCTGTACCTCGTAATTTAGAACCTTTGTCAAGGGACGAGTTTCTTATTTATGATTTCAATCTTTTTCGAAAAAAAAAACCCTCGTCCCTTGACCAGAGTTCTAAATTACGAGGCATAATTGTTGGCCGTAATTGGCCATAATTGACGATGCCTCGTAATTTAGAACCCTGGTCAAGAGACGAGTTTGTTTTTTATGATTATTTTTAATGATTATTTTTTAGGATTCTATCTTTTTTTTTATTCCATTCTTCCGCAACCAGGATCGATTTCATCTCAATCAACATGTTAATTTTATTCCCAAAACCTTATCAACTTTGGGCGATAATAAGCCAACGTGACAAACTATCTTTCCCTTTCAGTATCCGTCTGCGCACGCGCAGTGGTTTTCCGTAAGAGAGCTGGATTTCCGGCAGATGCTGAGCATGCGCAGATGGTGCCGTAAGTGCAATGGGTTTAAGGAACTACCGTACTCGCAGCTACCAATCAACACATTTTTTTTTCGATAAACTTACACTTTGACATTTTTTAAAACGAAAACTACTATATTTACGCCAGATGTTAGAGGTTCATGGCACAGATGTATATTAAAATAGCATCTGTAAAAAATTTCAGGTAAATTAGTGTAAAACTTTTTATGCTAGAAGTGTTAGCGTAAACCCCCTTTTTTAGTAGAAAAACACCGTTTAAAATAAATCAATTATATTTAAATAAAAAAAATTGCCAAAAAAGCATTGTAAATTATATTTGAAATCACTATGCCAAATTTGGAAAAGATTAAAGTAAGAATAAAAATTTTAAAATTTTAGGTATTCGCCTACCTTAAGCAAATAATGGGAATACTTCTTATGATTTCACACTCTGCATACTGCTATTTCATTGATTGTTTTCTTTGACAAATTGTTGAAACAAGCCCATTAAAAAGATTGTTATTAAAAAAAAACTGCAGAATAATTTTTTCCTTTTAAGATTTAAATAAACTAACATTTAGAAATTGACAATGCAATTGCTAATTTCACCAAAGGTTGCCATAACCAATTTGTCGGGGTTACAAGCTTTTGCGTAAATTTGCCGGGCATGCTTCCTTAGATTAACCCGTATAATTTTATTTTACAACAATATAAGTTGGCCAACCTTCTTTACATATTAATCCCATTTAAAACACTATATAAACTGGTTATAAATTTTAAATTTGAGCCAGTGACAAAATTAAAGAATAAGTCAAAAATAAAGTGTACGAGGGGAAAAGTTAGGTACGTATTGTCTGGACCATTTTTTATCAAAACTGTTGCGAAATAAAGGAAAATTTTAAATGTATAATTTAAAATTAATAATTACAACCAGAATTTTTTTTTATTTGTGGCATATATTCTTGCATTTTTAGTTAATAAAAAAATTATGTATAGGTGTTTTTTCAACATTTCACACAAGTGTTTTTTCACATTTAATTTTAATTTTATTTAGTTAAAACAGTTTCAAAAATATGGATTCAAAGCAATCAGGATGTTGAAAACTGGTTTTCTATGTAAATATTTAATCCAAAAATTAATTAACATTTTATTTTCCACTTGCACCCTGTAAAACTGTATTTTCTGCCAGTGTACTCTTGTCACCGGGAAAAAATTTCGAAGTGTTTGTTGTGCTGAACTTAAGTGAAATTTACTTTTTATTGATTTTATGTATGTAACGTTACACTAGCATGTTTAACATAGTGAGATTAGTAAGAGAATGTTTACAATGTAAATAATAAATATTCATTTTGTAAAACAATATACAACTTATAGTTGAATAGCAAAAGTAGTTGGAATAAAAAAAAATGATGTGGTTTTCATCCTAACACTTAGGATGAAGATGTTGCTCCCCAAGTTTTTTTATCACTCGTTTTCCCGCATATTTTCAAGTTAAAACTAGGAGTATGTAACACTACACCACTTTCAATTACCTTTCAATAAATCCAATTCATTTAAAGATGGTAATTTGCTGCCTTATAAGGCAACTTCAATAACTCTAAATCCTAAAAAGTTCTATTGCTGCTTTAATTGAGCCTGCGCAATTTGTGTATAAATTCTTATTATGACCCCCGACACTATACTAGGAAATTGAGTACCACATTTGAAGTCTTCGAACTAAACTCCTCGGTGCAACGGCCCACTAGGCAAAGGCCTACCGAGCCCATTCCAGCTTTCATGACCAATGGCTCTGGGGGGCTAGGCATATGTTCCGGCTGGCCGGTAAGGTGGTCAGCCTCACGTAAGCCATACCCAATCCGGGACTGATCCCCGGACCTGTAGCGTGGCAATGCAAAGCATTAACTCTAAGCCACTGGGCCCCATATTTGAAGTCCGTTGCTCATTTTATTCGAGTTGTAGAGAGGTTTCAAACAGTTTTAAAGACCAATGTTTAAACTCCCTCATTTTAGAATCAGCACACTTCAAAGCGTGTAGAAAACCCAAAATTTCGAATTTAAAACCGATCGCAAGGTTTTCTTTTCATTACCTAAATACTTCATACTAGGTAATTATACGGTTGAATGTTGATAATACATAAGACAAGTAGGCGTAAGAGTGGTGAGAAAGACAAAGATATTTGAATGGCCGTACGACTCAAATAGAAGTAAGTTATTTGTAATCCTCTACATTACCTCTTTTCTTTTCGCAGTTCCTTCCTTCGTAATTGTCTGTACAAGTGCATTTTCCGTCACGTGCACAAATTCCACCATTTACACAGGGACAATCTGAAACGTAAATTGAATTAGACATGAGAGCTGTAGTCATGATTTTGATTTGTTTTTAATTCTTCAATAATATTTTTTTAAAACTTTCATCTTATTTAAAAGTACAGTAAAATTTATTCATGATAATTGTGTTAATAAAGCTAAGCAAATTTAGCCTATATTGAACACTGCTATTTTTTTAGGTTTTAGAGACAAAAATCTGAGAAATTGTTCAATCAAATATATGGTTAAACATTTTACCACACAGCCGTTGCAGCTGTTAGGAACCATTATTATGGTGACATTTTCAACGGTCAAATATTTTGTGCAAAAGTTTAAGTGTATGATTATTTGAAAGTTAAGAAAATAACGTAATAATTGGTTTCTCAACGATTCTCCATTACAATTTCCCTAATGGTTTATTTGGCGAAAATTCTTCATGTTTCTGCAAGATCAAGGCTCGCCATCTTCAGCAATGCACACAAACAGGCAGATGGACGCTATGACCAGAAAGTATTTTTTCCCAAATGCAGCTGGTGAGAGTAAACACAATTCTTTCGCCAGAGGTGGATACATAGAACAAGAAAGATAGAACATGTATACATATATTCAAATCAGTCTGAAGAGCAGCTCTAGGTTGATTTTTAAAGCGAATGATCTGTAGCAAACTTCCTCACTTGTCAGGTCAAAATAGACCAAAAAATAGGGGTAGGTTTGCAAAAATTCGCACCCAGCTAAATTTTGGTATAGATTTTTGGTACACTATTATAAGTAAAATATCAAAAGTCCCCATCGATCCCATGTCTGCGTTTTCCGACATCTTGAAAAAACGTTCGAAATTTCTCCCATTTTCCCGTTTTCGGCCAATAACTTTTTTCCTAAGCATTTTTGAATATAACTTTTTGACACAAAGTTGTAGAAAACAAAATTTTCTTCAAAATAGGTATGAAAAGTTTTTATGTACGACAATTAGTTAAGGAGCTACGAAGCTGCAAAAAGGGTGTAAAACCGAGTGTTTCGAAAAAAATTACGTTCTAACGACTTTCTATCGCCGTAACTCACATAAAACTTCATTTTATCAACAAACAATGATTTTATACAAGTAGTAGAAAATTTAATTTCTCATAAAATACACTAATCAAAAATAAGTTTCTTATATATTCCAAGAAGAAAGGTTAAATTTACAGAAACCCAAAAAAGGTTCTATTTTCACCCGACGATACACTGTTTTATTTTTTTGGAAAGAAGCTCTTCCAATTGTATTTTTTCACTATTTTTGTGAACAAAAAACTTGCAGAAAATAATTTTTCCTATAAAATGGTTCTATTTTGGGTTTCATACGATAGAATGTAACGGAGCTACGTTGTTCGAAAGATGGCGTAAAATCTTGAATTTCGCCAAAAGAGTTTTTTACCATTTTAAATCCCAATAATTAAAACAAAAAACTTCATTTTAGTAGAACATAATTATCGTGGAACTTGAAGACATCATCATTTATTATATTGGTACGGTCTTAAAAGTTATTTTAGATTCAGTACCAAAGAATTTAGTTAGATTTTTTTTAAAAAAAACGAAGATGTTTAGAAATTCAAATGAAAAATACATGTGATTTTGATAAAAGATTTCAATTTCATTTCAACAAATAGTTTGAATAAAAAATACTTTAAGTGTAAGGAACATCTACCAATTGAACTATGAAAAAAATATGGGAAAGTGTGTAGTATAAAATGATTAATTTTCTATTGTACACTGCATTACGTTACATTCATTACGTTTTTCAACCAATTAAAATACTGATGTTTTACCCCTTCTGAACATTGCTGAATGCTGACGTAGTATCGCAGCCAGTTATTGCACATACACACATGTAATAAAAAGATACAATTTTGACATTTTGGATAAGCAGAAAAATTCTTCGATAAATATACTTTTGATTATTCATGAGTATTACTAGGTTTAAAAAAAAATAAACAGTCTTATCAAATGGAGTTCGTGCATTCAGTAGTATTTTCATGTATAAACATGGGATCGATGGGGACTTTTGAAATTTTACTTATAATAGTGAACCAAAGATCTATATCAAAATTTAGCTGGGTGCGAATTTTTGTTAATTGAATGTCTATTTTGACTGGACTACACAAGGGGTCTGCATGATGGTGCATCCCTTTTTGGCCAAACTTTTTGCTGCTCCATTTCCAGGAATGCCTCAGATGTGAAGGTGACCATAAAGTGAAACATGATATCCGGAAAAGAGGGGTGGAGAGGGAGATTGGTGGAGGATGTGCATGGGTAGAAAAGTTACTCTGTTACTCTGACATGTTGGATGAATTAACAAATTTAATTTTGGTGTTTTAATGATATGGTAAGCTTCGTAAAAGTCAAGTTCCCCAATACATTGCTGATGATGGCGAGCCTTGATCTTGCAGAAACCAAAGAGTTCTATAGTAGGATAGAGAAACGACTCGTACTGAGCTTCCATCGGCAGCCGTGGCTCACTACGGAGTCCGAATAGAGTTGCAAAAGTAATAGTTAATTTTTAACTTTGATACTGTGAAAAGAAGTACACATAGGGCAAAGGCGGGACTCGAACTCAAACCCGCTACAGCGCGCGGACTGATAGCGTTATGGCTTGCGATCCAAACCACTCCGTCATCGGGTCCCACATGCCACTCTATATTGTCTCCGTGTTGGTCCATGGTGCTGTTGGTAGGTAATGTCTCTACTCTACTGTAGAGTGTAGAACTCTTTGGCGGAAACATGTACAATTTTCACCAAATTATAAAACTATTTGCGCCAAAAATTACGTTGTTTCCTTAGCTCTCATGTCACTTGCGCAAAGCTGAAGACATTTTCTGAATGTATGATTATTTTCTTAATGAATTACCATTCTCACACCACGTTCCAAATTTTTGTGGGGGGCAAGTGGCGCACCCTCCTTGCCCATCAGCCGGGCATTGCAGACAGTTCTGGTACTGAGGACAAATATTCTCCTCTTTCACATCGTTGCACGGCTTGCATCGTACCTTCCACCGGTGAGTGTAGCTGCATCTGTAACCATTGATAAAGTTAGGTTAGTTTGAATTATCGCCGAAATTGTTACACGAGGACAGATCACAGACTAAGACTAACCCCTAAGACGTCTACTGTGGCAGAAGGATTGTGACCTGCCCAATAGAACTTCAGAGTAATGATACGGATAGCAGACTACACGGTTGTATCACATATACACTCTTAAAACAAAAAGAGTGAAATCCACTCCTGCATGAGAAGTTCATTTTCGACACTGGAAAGGAGTGAATATTAACTCAGACTGAGTTAAAATCACTCGTTTGGAGTGATCCTGTCACAGGTATAACATACAAAGGATCCACTCCTATATGGGAGTGCATTTTCGACACTGGAGAAGTGAGAGAAAATCAACTCAGACTGAGTTAAAATCGCTCGTTTGTTTTAAGAGTGTAGCATGCAGTTTTGCTATGATATACCCTCCTTATCATCAATATCTTTCCCCGACTATTTTGTCGAGTAAATGGACCACTAACATATTTCTGTCATCCTATGCGCTGTGACGAATAACTTTAATATTCAGTAGTCTCTGATGGTAGCGTTATAATATTTATTAGTTTTAACATATTATTTACAAGAGCGTTTAAAACATCAACCTTCCATTTTCTATCTTCTTTTTTTAACAACGTTGCCACACATCAAATTAAAACATTTTCATAGTCACGTTCTTTAAAGTTGTTTCACGAGTTTTTTTTGGTTTATTTGAATCTTTATAGACCCCTCCCCACCAAGGGAAGACTTTTGATAGAAGAGAAAAAGTCTTAAAAGTTCTGAGTCTTTAAATATGAAAAGTCTTAAAGAGTCCTATAGTCTTTCTATAAGTCCCTAGCAGTATTTAACTAGCAGTCCCTGCAACTATTTAACATGTGCCTAATTTTCAAAGTTCCAGTAGGGTTATAAATTACATTTAAAATGCTTAACACTATTAAGGTAAGACTAACAACTTCAGAGGTACACAGTATACGCATGCAACAACTAAATTACAATTCATGGAAATCTACTCAGGGTATCGGCATTTTGATGGAGACATCCCTTTCTGTGAACAACCTCATAATTGAATGGTTGTAATGTGAGGGCCCACCTCAAAAGTCGCGGATTAGTCCCTGTATTTTTCTCTAGCCAGACCAGAGGATTGTGATCAGTCTGTATGGTGAATTTTTGTTGCCCGTCAAGATAGCATTTTAATTTCTGAATGGCATAAACAATGGCAGCACATTCTCTCTCTGTAGTACTGTACTTTTGTTCTACAGGGGTGAATTTCCTACTGAGGTACATTATTGGGTGCTCTTCATTATTCTGATTTATCTGGGACAACACCACACCAATTCTAACGTTTGAAGCATCGCACTGAATGATGAATGGAGCAGTGAAGTCAGGGCTGTATAGTACTGGCCTTTCTGAAAGTCTTTTCTTCAGTTCTTCAAAGGCGTCTTTACAAGTAGAAGTCCAATTTACTGATGACTTTAAGTCCTTTCCTTTCAAAAGATCTGTTAATGGAGCCGCAATTACCGAAAAATCTGGAATATACCGTCGGTAATAACCAGCAAGTCCTAAAAAGGATCTAATCTGGGTTTTGTTCTGAGGCCTAGGAAATTCTTTAACCACTTGAATTTTAAGTTCACCAGGTTTTCTTTGGCCTTGTCCAACTATATGTCCCAAATACTTGACATGCTCACGAGCAAACTGACACTTCGAAGGTTTTAGGTGAAGCTTGGCAGTTTTCATTTTTACAAATATTTCTTCTAAATGTTTCACATGATCTTCCCAAGTATTAGAAAAGATGGCTACATCATCCAAATAAGGTACCGCAAATTCCTCACAGTCTCGAAGCAAACCAGCCATTAGTCTACTGAAATCATATGGAGCATTTTTCAGCCCGAATGGTAACCTTAATGGCCTAAAGGTACCAAAACTGGTTACAAAGGCAGCATATCTCTGGGCTTGTTTACTTAAAGGTATTTGCCAATATCCTCGGGTTAAATCAAGAACCGATATGTATTTTGCTGATGATACTTTCTCAATGAGTTCTTCGATATTTGGTATAGGAAAATACTGAGTTCTTGTCACTTTATTCAAACGACGATAGTCTATACAGGGCCTTGGGTCTTTCCCTGGTACTTCAACAAGTATTAAAGGAGAAGTAAAATCCGAGTCTCCTCGTTCTATTACATTCAGCTCTAGCATTTTATTTACTTCAGCTTTCAAAATTTCAGTCTGACGTGGAGACATCCTATATGGCTTTGCTATGATAGGTTTGTCTTCTTCTAACTCAATATCATGTTTGGCCAGATCCGTACAACCAGGTTCATTTGAGAAAAGTTCAGAATGATGGTTTAAAAGTTTTCCGAGTTGATTCAGCTGTGATTCCGAAAGATTAGATTTCAATCTGGTTTCCTCTAAAAGTTTACACAGTTTTGACCCATTTGACTTATCAACACATTCAAGAACTGGTATTTCTTCTTCATCTTCAGTTTCTCCTAAAGCCAAAAGATTTACATGTTCCACTCTTTTGAAATAGGGTTTTAACATATTAATGTGGTAAACGTGATCCTTATTCTTTTCAGGAAATCTGACCACATAGTTTGTGTCTGACAATTGTCTTACTACTTCACCAGGTCCTATCCAATGTACTGACAATTTGTTTGGTTTTGAAGAAGCTACAACCAATACGAGATCACCAGGTTTGAAATCTCGTTCGACAGATTTCTTGTCATACCATAGTTTTTGTTTCTCCTTGGCATGTTCCATATTCCGTATTGCTAACTCCTGACATTTTTCCATACGGTTCATCAATTCGAACACATAGTTTACTACACAGTCCTCTTCTTGGTCTTCTTCAGTTAACTTGTCATAGAGTAACATGACAGGAGTCTTCAGGTTTCTCCCATGAACTAACTCAGCAGGTGTGAAGCCAGTGCTGTCGTGAGTTACAGTCCTTAAAGCGAATAGGGCTTGAGGCAAAATCTTTTCCCAGTCTGGACCAGATTCAAGACACAGTACACTAAGTATTCTCTTCAAAGTTCTATGCATCCTCTCTACGGGATTACTCTGAGGGTGGTACACCGAACTTCTAACAACCTTGATCCCAAATCTTCCTAAAAATTCTGTAGTTAGTGCGCTCGTAAATGGCGTTCCCTGGTCCGTTTGCAGTTCCCTTGGAAAACCCATTCGGCTGAAAACTTGTAGAAAGGCGTCAATTATGGAAGTAGATTTGAGATTTTCCACAGGAATAGCATCTGGATACTTTGAAGACATACACACTGCCGTGATAAGATACTTATTTCCCGACGGTGTTACAGGCAACGGTCCAACAGCATCAACGTTTATTTTTGAAAATATTTCTGTAATGACTGGAACAAGCTTGAGGGGTGCTTTCTTTTTATCTTGTGGTTTTCCTACCCTTTGACATAGGTCACATGATTTAACGAAAGCTTCTACCTCTCTATAGCAGTTGGGCCAATAAAACGTCTTGAACAAAGCATCTTTAGTCTTCGCTATTCCGAGATGGGATGCAGCTCTTTCATGACAGTAAGTCATCATTTGGTTCCGGTACTTCTCTGGAACCACAAGCAAATGCCGCTCTGTTCCTCTCTTATCTTTCTTCACGAAAAATAATTTCTGGTTTTTTATCAGATACATATTCTTCTTCTTGTGTGTGGTTTCTTTTGCCTCGATAAAAAGGGGTTCCAATTCCTTACTTTGCAATTGAGCGTCCAAAAATTCGTTTGGGGACATTCTCATAAGCTCCAATTCCGGAAATGAAAGTTCTGCAACTGGCAAAATGTTATCTTCAACAGTTCCACTTTCAAAATTTTCAACTTCTTCGGAATCGCTTCCCATACAGCCACAATTGTCTACAAGATATCTATTGGTAATCTACAGGATCCATCAGCCGTTCTAGATGTCCTTTGGACATCTATTGCATATCTATCCACAAAATCTATTCTTTGGATATCTATTAGCTATCTATGTGTAGACTAGTTTAGACTTGGAGATTTTGGACTTCTAATGGATGAGCATCAACTCTTATTTATTAGACATCGCTATTCTGGATATCTACTAGACGTGCACGTTGCTATATTTTTCGACTTACCAAAATTATATTTCTATTAGATGTCTAAATCAAGGATTTCGAAGACATTGGTTTTTGGTTGGATTCTTCGTAAACAGATAGATTTTCGCAATGAATTTTCTTTTATTTTCTTTACATGCGCATATCCCACATTTATCCGTACACATCCATAACGTCTAGAAATGTCGTATGATGTCTATAAATATAACATAACATGGAGATTTCAACTTATATTCATTAGTAGTCCATTTTAAGTAAACTTAATCTATGAGGGCTATAATATATATATAATTAATTTATAGAAAGGCATATTATGATATGCCGAAGATTGATAACTAATATTTTAATTACTAATAGTTGGGAAACATACTTTTACTTTGTTTTAATATAGATGGCAGCACTAACATTCGTTTAGCTTAAAAAAAAAACAAGTACACTACTTAAGCGCCTAAACCTGAAAAAAAGTGCCAACTGGCCAACTGTTATGGCAACCTTGTAACCATTGCCGTGCTAAGATTAGGAATTGATTGATGAGAGCACTGTCTGCCGGGCAAACGGCGATAGAGTTGGTTAGGGGTTGACCCCAGGGAAATTCGAAAGTCGGAGAGGACACTTTAAAAGGGTCCGTGGTGAATGAAGGGGGGGGGGGGGGGAGGGTCCAACGTGAACCACCACGTGGTTTTAATAAAGAAGCCGACTTGAACAAATATGCCATCTGTTGCAGAGGAGAGGTAACCTTTAAATATAGCAATGGGATTTTCACATTTTAAAATTCAGCACAAAGAAGCAGACATTCATTCATGAAGATTGAAGGGACCTGTAGGCAGTAGATTTTGACGTGTCCCCCGAAAACGAATTTCTAAAGTCTCAACCCCATCACTTGATCCTTGATATAAAACATTATACGAGTTTTCAAATACTAAATTTTTCTAGTACACATTTTTATAAGATGGTTTGGTTTAAATTTTTTAGAAATAGAGTGATGAAATAATTTTGTGTAATAATCGTTTAATGCGCATTTGTTTCCTATTAATTGTAGAGCAAAGTTCTATTTATATTAAGTATCTGAGTTTTTTTAACAATTGATTAAAGTTTTTAGGTTTATTTCTCAGTTCGTTATTCTGACTTTAATTTAATGCTTTACGGCAGTTTTTTTTAGTATTTTCTGTAATCATACGAAATCCTCAACAATGAGTTGTACTATTGTTGGTCTGAAAAAAAAATAACTTACAGTATTTTTCTTAAAGGAAAGAGAAGTTAAGTGCTTGCAACAATGGTCCATGTCATTATAGAAGTTACGGCAGTTTATCTGGCCACGGCAGTATTTTGTAAAATACGTAAACTTTTTATTAAAATAATTTTTTTTAATTACAGCGAAAGCCTATCGGTAACAAAATAATTAACAGTCGGTGCCAAGCCTGTAAAAATAATTTTAATTAAATGGAATATCACCCTTTTATAAGAAACGTCAATTAAAAATGCACAAATACTTTATAATTTAAATACTATTGGAAATTATTAAATTTTAAAAATAGTGAATCAAACCGCTGTGTCTGATGGGGGGACATAAGGGACAATGTTCAAACACAGTTGCATTTTATGAATCTGTTATTACTTTTTCCTCAAGGAATTAATCTAATAAAAGTTAGGTTCTTTTCTTTGTTTACAACTTATAAATATGCTGTTAGACAAGGTGCGAAAAACTGTGGAAATTTATTGATATATTACGAATAAAATGCACTTTTAAAAGCTGTTTCACGAATTTCATTAAATCTCTGTCCCGATTTTAAATGTATTAATCCTTTATACTTCCCGATTGAATGAAAAATTCAAAAAAAAAATGTATCTTAAATAAAAAAAAATAATAGATGAACTTTGTGATGGAAAAAAAATACATTTAAATTTGATAGGGCACTTGAAAGCTGCGGGACCCTAAAAATGGAGGGCCTGTAGGCCACTGCTTACTTCGCCTGATTGCTGATTCGGCCCTTGTCAAGGGTATACAACAGTGGGATCAGTTGACTTCTAAATCCAAATTTCCCCTGTAGATACGCGCCAGGTATAATACAGCGACCTATCTTAATTTGATTATTTATGTTACATTTCCAAGTAATGAAATCGAACAAATCAGATAAATATTCTGCTTCAACTTGAGCCTGATTTCCGGCAGAACAAACGGACACGTGGTCAGAACCGTCATTCGAGGTGCCTTACAAATTTGCTTGAAAAAAAAAAAGAATAATTTTGTGGGGAAAATGTGAAAAAATTCATTGCCACAAATCCAATTAAGTGCAGCTGATGTTTACAGAGGCGAGGCGCTATAGATAATAAACAGTTAAAGGTTATTTATTGGTACAAATTTAAAATGAAAAAAATCACGCTCATAGATATATCGATGTATGTTAGGGAGAGCGGGGGGGGGGGACTTGTTTGTGTAATGGACACCGAAACTCCCATGCCGGGCATTGATTTCAACAAAACTTGATACGTATAGCAAGCTATTTAAATTTTCATGGTTCATTAAAAATATTCAGCAGAAACTGACCGACCCATTTATATCTAAATTGTATCCAAAAGGGAAACTGCCAGATATCAATTTCGGGTCGAATGAAAATCGGATCGTAATGATATATCTTAATCTAATTTGTATTTTTTTTTAATTTGTCATATAAGAGCCATGAAGCAACTTATTAGGGTTTTGTTTTGATAATATTCCGGAATATTAAACTGTAATTTGTCGTGACGAAACACTATACATAGAGTATTAAACTAGTAATGATGTTTCCTCTGAAGAAATAGGTTAATCGACACCAAAAAAAAAACATAATTTCCAACCAAATATAATTTAAGTGCAATAGCAATTATTTTATAAAAGTCCTTTTTTGGATCATTCATAAATATTTTTTTATTTGTTAACTTAAAAAAAGTAATATCTTTAAGTAAATCTAGTGAAGCATAAAAATCAAATAAAGGTTTATTTTAAATAAATATATTTTTGAAATAATATTCAAACCCCAATCTCAAAAAAAAAAAAAAACTGTATACCAGAGTTAAAAATAAACAATATAGTTTTTGCATAAAATAAAAAATTCAAAACCGTCTTGTCAGGGATACGGACAGTTGCCACGCGGAAAGTAGCCACGAAAATCTTCGAACGTCTTGTCACACAGCAGCAGAACGGAATTATCTTTTTACATGGTACATTCTTTTAATCACCGTCACGGTTCAGTGACGGGGAGAGGGCTTCGCAAACCATGGTACGCAAAAACCACGCTTTTCAGGAATTGTCACTGTGTGCATCTGATACGAGTGGATAGTCCATGCTGCCCTTTGATTCACCAATCGAGGATTGAGAATAAATTTATCTTCATGAAGCATATATGTTGCCACTCAATATCAGAAAATTGTCTATTAAAAATAGTTATTTTTATAATATCGAGCAAAAAATTTTCAAATAATAATAATGGCAAAAGTAATGCTTTTAACAAGTTTTGCGAGCATTTAAAGTAATCGTGTTAGTAAGTAACTTTTGCACACTAATGCGATAAATAAATAATAGTAATTGATTATAGGAAAATTCTTTTTGAAAGTTATACTTCATTAGGCGGCTTTCTGATTGTTAGGAATGTCTTAATTTGAACAATAATCTTTATTTGGAGTTCATTTCTTATGCCAATCGCAAAACATACTTCTCTTCATTTGATTATAAAATACTAAAACCCTTTTTTAAACATAATTTGAATGTGAATTTTTATAACTTACAAAAATCAGTTTAGTAATTTTATTAATCGGTACCAAAAAAAATTTACTTTTCGCACAAAATGCATGAATATTATACTACTAGTTCACAAAGTAAGCTTTGTTTAACGAGTTGAACGAATTTCTTGCAAGCGCGAGAGCGATTAATTTACGAATTGAAAAGCCATGTATGTATATGTAAAAAAAAAGAATTTCGTTATAAAAGCCAGGCCTCAAACATCATATGAACAAATTAAACTTTATAATGAATTTCTACATAAAAAAGAAAACACTAATTTGATTTCCCGACACGTTTGATTTTTTTAGCACATATGAACAGGCTAGAAAAATAGTAATTCTTTTTTAATAAAATATTGTTACATAAATAGAGAAATAATGATGCTTGAAATGGCTTTAAAAATTTGAATGGGCCCATTGATAAAATTGCCATATTAAAAAGATTAAAAGATTGCCCATAAATAAAATTGAAATAAGTTTAGATTTAAATAATTTATCGCGAAATCTCCGTCATAAGCAAATCCAGATGACCAGATAATGTCTTGACTCATCTAATCACTACCTTGACCCCCTGCAATGCGTCTAGACAGGGGTCATCTGGTCTGGCCCTCGGGCAAGCAGTCACACGAAGTTCTCCCCGGCGTAAAAGATAGAAGGGACAAGGGAGTCTAGTAGTGACCTAGTGAGTAGTCTGTGATGTGCTTGCTGTGAGTGTTTTAATCTTCTTTTAATAAGTATTTATTCGGGATCGAATCCAGCCAAATGACAAACGTTCTTCTATCGTGAGGAGAGTAAGAAAAAAAATTAAAGATTTTATTGCATAAACTTTCCATATAATGTCCTAAAAGAAATAATACTCTTGGAAATCTAGCAATGGTTGACATTTTTACATTATTGCACTCTATCAGCTTATTTTATAACTGGTATATTTTTATATAACAGTTACATATTTTTAGCCATTATTATTACTATGAACTCTCTATGGGCAAGCAGCGGTTCTTCTTCAATTTACCGTGTGGCTCGTCGCTCTTTTCAAAAACCCAACACTATAAATAAAAATCCTTAAAAATTAAAAGCCTAACAATTTCAATAAAAAAAACGTTTCCCTTGGATTTATTTCGCTAATGAAAAATTATGTATTATAACACTAACTCAGTTGTAGTTAAATCGCCTAAATAAGCTGTTATTGCAATGAGAGATAAATGAAACAGTCAGAAGGGAGTTATGACTAATGATTTGCAAAAATTTCTAGGCTTATTTCAATGATGCGAAACTTGTTTAACGTTCAAACAATGTTTTTATTACCTTGTTATCACTTTTTGACATCTTTCGAATGATGAATTCAGTTCAAATTTGATTATTTTTTTCCCAAATGTGTAGTTATGAATTAAGGATCTTATTCGCGGTTGCATTTGTGGTGCAATCGTTATTTTTTACTAAAACAACAAATGTACATTTTTTGCATCGAAAACTTGAATTTGAAACCTATGTATGTTTATTGCTCCTTTGTAATTTACGCATTTAAAACTTTTTTAATGCAGTTTCGTTTAGGAGGGGCAGATGTAACCGCCTGAAATGGTGACGTGTTTCAGAGACTTATTTAAAAAGGAAGGAATCAATGAATCGTTTTGAAATAACTACTTTGTTTTGTTTTTATTTTTCAAAATGGCCGCCGCAGGGTGCAGTAACTAATCTCCTGAAACCCTCACGGCAAAAGGCATCCCTCGGTGAGATTTTAAACTACTAGAACAGTGATCAGAAATCAAAATTTATTGGCCCGATTCTGAATGAAAGAAGTTCGACGTTTACCGTTTTTTTAAGTGTTTTTTGGGTAAAAAAACAGTAGTTTTTTTTAAACAAATTTTAGTATTTTTGAGGTTCAACTAGAAACTAATACTAAGAGAATACGCATATCAAATTTCATACGAATCTGTTAAAAACCTATTTAATTTTCTTGCCCGCCAATTAAAAAAAAAAGTAGTTTTGAGATATACGTGCTTTAAGTTTAAGCAGGTAGAAAATGAGTTTGACTAAGTTCTGACAGAAGCCTTTCAGTGCTCTCGTAGCACTAGTTTCTGTTCTTAAGTTCTGCATAAGTTCACCATACAATAGACACCAAAAGGGTCAGAAATATTAAAAGCAGGTAGATCTGCAACTTTTATCCCATTTTTGCTTAGAAAGCTTAGCTTTATTGAAAAAAAAAACAGTTTATGTTATGCAAAGGAAGAGGGTATATTGAGCATCCGCAATTGTCCATATCTAGATTTAGAGATGGGCAATACCTTCTCGTATTTAACGTGCCAAAGAGAATTTAAATCTAAACAAAGTATAATTGTAACAGTAGTTGTCAACCTAGAGGAGTTTTCACTTCCACAGATGATAAACAAGTTGGTTTGTTACAGAATCTGTCACTTGCACCGCTTCCACACAACATTTTACGCTCAACAGGAAACGCACTAGCACCTCAGAAAGAAATTTGCCAAACAGGGCCTTTGGCTACCTTCAAGTCAAACTTTTATAAACAAAAATTGCTGTCTCGGTGGCTGAATGGTTAGCGTGCTAGCCTTTGGAGCTGCTGAGGTCGGGTTCGAATCCCGGTCAGGCATGGATGTTTGTGAAAGTCAATAAATGCTGTTATTTGTCTATGTGTTATTCATTTCTTTGTGACTGTAAAATTTCTTTCTGTGTCTGTCCCACTTGACGAAAGCTTATAAGCGGTTCTATGAACAAGCACACAAGCTGGAATATATATGTATCATACCATACCATACTAAAAATTGATAGTTTTCTTAAAACTTCTTTTGCAGATTTGATAATTAATCTTTATCGTTTGCTAATTTTTTGAACTTCGAAGAATAATGATGGATTTTTTTAATAAGATATTTTTGCAGTCACAAGTTTACATTTCGAAACATAAACTAGTAAAATTGTAGCTTTAAAAATAAAAGCAAAAATTTGCATATTTTTTATGCATCTTTCTTCATACACATAAAATGAACCATCAAAATAACTTTATTGTGCTATTACAACAATCCAAATTAAATTATATCGCAAATATATATATTTTTTTCAAGAATTTTATTTTTATTTCAATAAAAGTTTATCGTACGTTTGATGTCATGGCAACAGTGAAAATATTGAATAAAAATGGAATTTGCTTGTTATTTCAATGTAGATTAAATTTTTAGTTATTTAATTTTTAAATAAACTTCTAATTAAAATTTTTTAATGAAATTTGGAATGTAGCCTAAACTGATTTTTTGCTTCAAAATCACGTATCTCAATTGTTTGTGAAACTTGCGGTTCGTTCTGTGAAAGTGGGTGACAGACGGACGGACTGCACGATTGTAAAACCTTCCACTTTTTACGTTATAAACCTAGTGTGGAAGCTAATAAACCCTAGAAGCAAAATCGCCAAACATAGCATTTTGCTTTTTAATTTAAACATTAATCGCCATTAATGCCTATCTTCATTTACTTTCTTTCGCAAATTAAATTGATATTCTTTATTATTCGCTTAATTAATTTGCAGCTTAAAGAAGAAAAACTTATAGTAAAACTAGCCTTTATACAACCGGAGTAGGGTGGGTTACCCTTAATAACGGTGGCTTGTATATTACTATTTAACTTTTACTTCAGACCAATCGATCCCCTGACCTGAATCACTTCCATCAGGACATTGTTGGCAACCCACCCCAACCCCTGCTGATGTCAGCATTAAAATTTTCTTAAACTTGGATATCCGATTGTTTCTATTTGGTTTTTATTGTTATGAAGTAACTCTATGTTTGTACATAAATATTCCTCGATATTTCCGTGTAATTTTAATTTGCAAACAGCTAAAATAAACAACGATTTCAAGCATAAAGTAAATTAGGAAATATTATTGGAACCAAGTACAATAAATTTGACTAATAAGCTTTCGCAAAAATTCCCAATGCTATTCCTAAGGAGAAATAGTCTACCGTTTTGTCCTCCTAGACCCGTTTCGGTTCGAATTTCTAAAAATGCTTTTTTAAATGATGCCTGCAGTACAAAGTATAATAAGCTCCTAAAAAATTTGAAATATGTACCTCTAATAGTATTGATATGCGAGTCAGTCAGGACTGGTTTCTTTATAGATATAGATTGGCTAGTTTCATGTGACGAATTTACTTTTAGCTTTTATTCCATGTACTTTCTTCGATCGGTGCTCTGTTACGTAACATTGATTCCCCAATCGTGGCTCAGAAACATGCCCACTGCTCTAAAAATATACGCGAATCTTATTATCTTTCTTTAATTCGCTAGAGTAAAAAGTAAACAACAAAAACGCTAAAATATTTATTCAAAAAAATCTATCTCTGCCGCTTTCTTAACCCACTTATTATGAACCATCAAAATAGCTCTATTGTGCTATATACTATGACGTTATCCATTACCTAAACTGGAATATTAAACATTAAAAAAATATTTAAATTTTAAATAAAGTTTCTCTTTCGTTTGACAAAGTGGCAACAGAGGACATAACGTATAAAATAAGGATTTTTCTTGTTATCTCTTAAAGGGAGATTAAATATTTAGTTTTAAAGTTTTAAATATACGTCTAGTTTTGAGTATTTTAAGTGGAATGTGAGTAATATAGCCTTGTATGATTTTTTTTTTTTTTGCCTCAATATGAAGTAACCCATTTGTTTGGAAACTTGTGATTTTCTATATGAAGTTAGGTGACGGGCAAACAAACAGACCGAACAATTATAAACGTTTCACGTTTTACATTATAAACTTATTGTGGAAGATAAATTCAAAACACTCCAATTCTTATAAGCTATCAGCCTACAACTATTTTTATATAATGCCCCTCCTCTTCAATTCCAAACAACCGGCATAACTAATATTAATATAGAAAGACTCTAATATCTGATACATTACTAGTATACATAGTGCATTATCCAGATTAATAAAATATTAAATTAAATTACTTCTATTATAATTTTTTAAGATAATTTGAACGTTTTTTGAAGAGAGTATTCACAAAAATACTTATATTTTATTAATATTTTCCTACTTTTCAGGACTTTGCGGGACTATAACCTGTAACAAAAAGACATTTTTGGCTAGACTCCTATCCGCGGGTAGTGCAAAATTGCAAAGCCAATAGCCTTCTCAAAGTTACACATTGAGACAGCTTAGGTGAGGCAAAAAGCAGTGTTAAGTGAGACAAAAAGCAGGAATGTTTCGCCAAAAACGTCTGTTTCAAATATTCTTATCCCGTGATATCTCTTTTCTTTTCTAATTGAAACTGGAAACAGGATTCAAACAGGTTCTTACTTAATTGCCTAAACAGCTGATAACTGCCACTGAACTGGGTGGGGCTAAATATCAGCCTTTGTATAACCCCCAGTGAATCTCCCTCACCCCTTGGAGGCAAAAGGGGGGAACAAATTTCTTGGAAGAAATCTCCGGCCAGGACATCGACAATTAGTGCGGAGCAGGATGTCAATGGTCAATGGGGTTCTATGTAAGGGTGTGATTACCAGATTTTGAAATATATCTCTTTTCAATGATCGCCAAATTGTCAAAAACTGCAGCACCATCTAGCGTATGGTTATTTAAATTATTTGGACCAAACAAAAACATCTTTTGAAAATATTTGTTTGTAGTTGAGACATTTTTAAAGTAGTTAATGATTTTCTATTTTATGTTTTAAATTTTCTAATTAGGTATCCAAACATTTTGGAGGAGAAATTGTTCTTCGTATATTATGTAACTACAAAAAATTATTTAAACTTAAATATAGTAATTAGTAAATAATGAATAACATTTAAAACGAAACAAAAATAACGATAGGTTTGAACATTTAGATTCATTCTTAATTTTAATTAGTCCGTGTATTTTTCGTTAAGAAGGTGCGGCATTTTTTATATTAAAAAAATGACCAAAAAAAAAAAAAAAAGAATACGATGGCCTACAACAAAGATTTTTTTAATGTATAGTCAAATTTGAAAATTATGCATCGCAATCTTGATTTACCTGAAATTTGTTTCTGGATTTTTTTTAAAAAATTCAATTAATAAATAATGCAATGCTTCTGGAATTACATTAAAAAAAACGATGAAATAATGAAAATTTACAAAGAAACTTACACAAAAATTATAACAAAGTCAACAGGGTTAATATTAATGAAACTTTCATTCGTTGAAAAATAGTAATAACTATGAGGTGACTATAAACACATTTTGTTTCATTTCATTATGCAATTTTTTTTAATTAAATTAAATTTTCAAACAATCTGGCAGTAGAATATGAAAAAAAATATATACTAATTTCTCTTGGAAACTTTCGAGAACTATCTTATTTTGCCGATAAGTGCCGAAAAATAAGTTCGAGCATACACAAATAAATATTTGAAATTGGCTTATTTCTCTCTCAACACATTGCCATAAAAAACAACCATCAATGGCATCGCAGTTAAACAAACCAATGAGCTATTTGAACACTTTTCAAAGAAAACGTAACAACCAATGAAATCGCAGTTTAGAGAGCATGACGTCCTAAGAAATATTCCAATTTAACCCTGTAATACATGAATTTATTTTTTTTCATTATGGAAAAAATATATCTATATCTTTAATACTCATACATTATGGGAAAAATACTGAAAAAAATATTAACTGCATTGGAAATTAAATAATTTCAGTTTTTTTTAAAAAAATTCCATATGGCAAAAACCAACTACAAAATTCCAATTTTGATAAGAATGACTAGAAAACAACTAAATATATTTTAAAATAACCCTCTTGAACGATAATTATTTTTTAAAAACAATTTATTTGTATTTAGTACTAATATTATTATACTTTGAATACTGCCAATGACGACATTTTACAACAGTTAATAACTTTTTCTTCTTTAATTTTGAATACACTTTTACTACTGTCATCTATGAGGGTAATTAGTAACTAAAACTTCATAATGGAATGTAATAGAGGGAAAAAAAACATTTGTCGAGAGGGGGCTCTACCTTAATAGAATAAAGTGGATTATGTTACTTTTGCCATATATATATGACAACAGTATGCATTAGAGAGTTAAACTGAAAACTTTATGAAATCAAACAGATTAAAAAATTATAAAAAATAAATAATTAAAACCGATTGTGGTAAATGGAAAATTTGGATTTGTAAATTCATTTTTATGTCTGTGTTTTTTTCTAAATTAATGGGTATATATGTGAATAAATTAATGGGTTTTTTTACATTTAAAACTTTAATTTTTCTTTGGTAATTGAATTTTATAAACTCAAACATTCTAAAAAATACTAAAATCATAAAAAGTCGGCAAAAGGAAAAAAATCGATTATCTTTTATGAAAAAAAAAAATGAACAAATCAATAGTGGTTTTTTCATTTTTAATTCAATTTTTTTTCTTAGGTATCTAATTTTTATAAAAAGGGAGGTTCTAAAAGTATGTATATTAAATAATCCAAAAACAAATTAGAAAATTAAAAAGAAAATAATAACAATATAAGAGGAACCAACTACGCAAAAGTTTATTTTAAAATAACTCTTCATCACTATTTGCGATTTTAAGAAGCTTTGAATTTTATAGGATATAATATATAATTTTTAAATACTAATTATAAGTTTAAATAATGAAATGTGTGAAAAATAATAAAAAAATACGATAAAATAATGAAAAAGCAAAGAAACACACTTGAACTTATAACAAATGTCAATATGGTTCCTTTTAATGAAACTTTTATTTTTTGAAAAATTATAAGCATGAGTTTAAAGTTTTAAAAAATCTAGCAATTTAAAATAAATTGGTTCAAAGATATATCTAAGTAATTTCATGGAACTTCATAGTATCAAAAAAAAAACCTCCCTAGTTGCCAAGTATTTGACTTCTCGTTAAGAACCTAAGTGTACTGTCATAAACCAAGTCTCCGTAGCATAACGGATAGCGCGCTGTTCTATAGATATGAAGGTCCATGGTTCGATTCCCGCTTGGAGCATCTCCCAGCATTGAAAATGAAGAACTTTGTAAAAGAAGTTATACGCTCAGTAGGAGAATCCAACAAATAAACCTAGTTCAAAATAACTTTTAAACAAGAAAATATTTTTTAAACCCATTTTAGAAATTCCTTAGTGGCGCCACCTATCTTTGCATTTTTTAACTATTTGTTCTAAGTACTTTCTATCAGATCCATAAATTCAAAATGTATCCAACATGTCTAGAATTGGTATATTTATTAGATATTCTAGACCTCGTCGAGAAATGTTTTGTTGTTAGGGTTGGTCTAATAGATATCCACAAAGTACATAAGACTGCTCATGGAGTTTGTTGACCTCTAATGGACGTTCACCATAGCACGAATTTATCCAGAAAGTCTAAAACACGTCCGTAATGTCTAGAATATCGCTGTCAAATAGATTCCTAATGGATATCACTCGGCGGAAACTACGGATGTCTATAAGACGTCTATGGATGGTAAACTCAAATTCTAATGGATATCATGGATTTTCCGAATAACGTCTTACAGAGGTCTACTGGATAATGAATGGCTATGTGGGTTGTATCTGCCTCTGTATTTGGCAACTCTGATTCTACTACCTTCGTTTTGGATCGAGTTTGTATGGCATTGATTGTATGCATTTCAAAATGTATATTCTGCTTTGCTTCGGTTAAGAGCTCCGCTGTTCGATTTCCTAAAATATATCTTCCTTGATCTAAAGAATCTCGGATGACTGCTGCTTTTGTAACAATGTGTCCATAAGTACAGTCTATTTCCACTTCAGCTAAAGGCAAACAGATAGGGCTTTCCTCCAATGGGGTTCGGATCCATACAGTTTCCGTGGTTAACATTGAAGGTTTTATATACTTTCTGCAAATCAGGTCGATTGATGCACCTGAATCACGAAGTATAGGCATTTGTATGCCATTTATTTTTCCTTGACTGATATATGGAGCAAGGACGTCATGACAACTTCCTTCCCGAATCATATTAGCAGCTACTGTTTCAACCTTTTCTTTAAGTTTATCGCATTGAAATCTTAAGTGAGAAGATGACCCGCACTCATAACATCGTTTCAGTTTATCGCATTGCGGTTTTAGGTGAGATGTCGAGCCACACTCAAAGCACCTAAGTTGCTTTCTTCTTTCAAACCTTTTATCCCTTTCTCCTTCATCCAGTAAATCCTCTTTCCCAGGAGTGCTCTTCTTGCTATTAAATTTATCTTTGTTTGGAACATATTTGTCTCTCTCGTTGATTTTGTCTCCCTCTTGAAGTCTAAAATTGTTTCTGGTTGGCCTTTCTTTTCTTTTAAAACTATCTCGTACACTTTCATAGTCATCTAGTTTTTTCGCCAGATCTTCAGGATCTTTGATATTCATCCAATTGTCCAAAAAATGTTCTCTAACTTCTGGTGGTACACGAAATTTTATTTGTTCTGCTACTATTAGGTCCTTCAGTTGCTCGAAAGTTTCTACTTTCATCTCTTCTATCCATTCTGTAAAATAACTCCGTAACTCATGGTAATAATTCCTCCAATTTTTATCTGGAGTTTTCTGGTGTCTGTAGAAACATTGTTTTAACTTTTCGCTGTTCATCTTATACCGTTTCAGAAGAAGAATTTTCACAAAATCATAGTCATTTGCATTATCTGGGGATTCTCTTGCCAACATATTCGAAACTTCTGCAGGAAGCACGCTCAGCAGGTAGGCAGTCCAATCTCTTTTGGGAACATGAGCCATTTCTGCTTTTCGTTCAAAGTTAATTAGGTAAAGACCCATTTCATCTCTCTTTTCCTCAAATTTCGGCATTATCTGGGTCAATTGAATTTTATGAGCACTATTCTCTGATACATGGTTGGTTCTGGTCTGTGGTTGAGTTTGTGAGACTTCCAATCTTTTTAATTCCAACTCATGTTGTCTTAATGCCTCTTCTCTTTCTAACTCATGCTGTCTTAATGCCTCTTCTCTTTCTAACTCAAGCTTCTTAAAAGATTCCTCTCTTTCTAACTCAAGTTTTCTTAATGATGCTTCCTTTTCTAACTCAAGTTTCCTTTTTTCACGAGCCTCTTGCTTCGCATTTTCTTCGTTCCTAAGTCTTTCTTCGATAATTCTATCAAGCATCACCTTAACCTCTATCTCGTCGTAGCTTTCACTTCCTACAATTACCTTTTTAATTTCCGGGACCTTACTTAAAGGATCTACTTCTTCTCCTAACTCCTCACAGACCACAAGCAAATCTTGCTTCTTGCCCTTTCCAAGAAAACTCATTTTGCCGCCAAAAAAAAAACCTCAATCAAAATGCCGATCGTTAATTTTCTTTTTTTATTTTTCAAAAGAAAACCAACGTAACTCAAACTTCGGCTTCTTAAATACTAATTAATATTATAAACAAAATCAAATAATATTAATTACGAACATCAACATCAAATATAAACGGTAGTATTTTAACTGAAAATATCGAATACGAACAATTTTATCAAATCATTCAAATGCAGCATTCCAACAAGATAATTAAAATATTAGTTTATTCACTAACAGAAGTAAATCTAACTTCTCAAAATATTATTAAACCTTTAAATAATATTCTAAAACTCGCTTTAAATCTTATTTAAATCTACCGACAACAGCAACACCAAATAAACAATTTCAGCTTAATATTCTATATTAGCTATTTTCACAGAACAACTTCAAATAAATCTATTTAATCTTCAAATAATCAACTATTTCTAGAAGAATACTACAATAAAATTACTACTTAGAATTCTGAATCTTACTTAACAATTCAGCACTGATCCAAAAATAAAATGCAAACTTACGTTCTTACGTAAATTACAATGGCTATTCTAAGCCTATTTTCTACTTCGAGCCACTCTTGGTGAATCTAATTCCACACTAGTTCCGTCGACATCCCTCCGCTTGCCGCCAAATTTTTGTTCTGTGACGAATAACTTTAATATTCAGTAGTCTCTGATATTAGCGTTATAATATTTATTAGTTTTAACATATTATTTACAAGAGCGTTTAAAACATCAACCTTCCATTTTCTATCTTCTTTTTTTAACAACGTTGCCACACATCAAATTAAAACATTTTCATAGTCACGTTCTTTAAAGTTGTTTCACGAGTTTTTTTTGGTTTATTTGAATCTTTATAGCGCATAGAGTAATGGGCTACACTGCCTACGCTCTTTTCTTATTGGGCGCACTTTTTTGTTATGTTGTGTTAGAGCTACACGAGCAGAGCCGGATCACCAATTAGGAAAGGTAGGCAGTTGCCTGCCCCGTACATTTTATGGGCGACGCAGCTTCCATATCGTGGCGCTCTTAGAATTTTCGTTTTTACTCCCTGAAAGATTTTTAGAACGAAATAATTCTCATTTGCAATCGTTTAAACCTAGAATAATCGTTTAAATGAGTGTCTGGTTGAGCATACGACATACATATGAGTCACATATGGTAATATAGTAAATGCCGAAAAATCAACGATAGAGATTGTGCATACGTCGAAAACGGATTTCTCGGGCTTTTAGCTTCCACACTACTTTTATAACGTACAAAATTAAAGGTATTTTAATCGTTTTGTCCGTCCGCCTGTCCCCACTTTCATATCCAAACAAATGCTTCAGACAAGTGTGATGCGTGAAAAGATTCAGCACAACGAAATTAGGAGACATGAAAATCTTCGAAATATCTCTCTATTTAAACGCGAGGAATATTACATATTTATTCTTTGAAATATAAATTAATGTAGCAAGCGATAAGAAATAATTATTGAATTTTCGAAAGAAAATGAATGAACTAGCCAAATTTAGCTTTTAAATATTTATTATAGAATTGTTTTTGGCGATATTTTTTCCTGTTGAACACAAATCTTGTGTGGAAGCGGACTAAGTGACAGATTCTGTTACAAACCTACTTTTTTTTTCTTCCGAAACCGGAAAAATGGTTCAACCGAATACCGAAAGTATGGTGAAACATTTCCCTACACAGCCGTTCCCCACTAGAAACCATTATTATGGTGAACCCAGTTATGGGCTACCCAGTCTAAAGCTTAATTATTCACTTGAAAACTTTGGTGAAGTTTCTATTGCAACGATTATTTTAATAATACTACTCATAATTAATTTGTATTAATTTCATTGTTCAAATTTAATTTTTCCGTTTCTTAAAATTTTGTTCTTTAAAAATAAAAAACCGTACTTGTTTACTTTCAGTTGATTTTTTTTAATTTTGAAATATAACATCAAAAAAACATTAAATGTTATTTGATTTTTTTTTATCTTATCGATAAAGTAGGGCATAAGGTTAAGATGATCAATATACGAATAATAAAGCAACAGATAACGCAGTTATGCTTGGTAACATTTTGGGAAGCCTCACTTTTTCTCGGAACTTGCAAGACATGGTCACTTCTAGTATGGAATTAACTTAATTTGTGGTTATAAATTATCCACAAAGGGTCAGATGGTGTAAAATGGGTCGTTTTTTTTAGCTATTTTCACTTTTAAAGCCATCTCGCAATAGAATCATAATTTTTTTCAGATTTTTAATTACATCTTAACATTGTACTCTCTATTAGTCTATTTGTATAGAAAAGAACATTTTGTTCGATGTGATTGGAAAATGTACAATCAGAAAGACGCACTAACTAAACCAAGATAAAAGTTCAGCGCGTTTTTCATATACATTATCATAAAAACGTAACTTTACCATTATAATTTAATAACGATGTATATAATTTGTCGGAAAAGACTTTATTCTTTATTATTTACCCACAGTTAGATATGAAAACTATTTTTGGGATATTCATGAAGTTAAGTGGTAGTATATGTGACTTAGTAAATTATGACTAATAATAGACCATTTCCCTACGCTCTTCAATTCTAGAGGGCGCAATCACTGTCATTTGTCAATAGACCATTTCAATATCAAGTAAATTAAGAAAACATTTTAATTTCCGTAACATCTTCAACTTTGGATAGATTGAACTAAATTCATGAAGGGTATCGCTCAGATATAAACCTTTCTGATGGTTAAGCGATCTTAAATCTATAAGAACACTTCTTGGTCATACAATTATGAAACATAATCATTGCAAAATATTAATTACAGATATATAGGGAAATTAAAATGACGATATAACACAAATGCTATTTAATTTTGTATTGTAAGAAAGCAGAATGAGTAGGATTAAATAACACACTTTGGAAATAATAGTTCATGCTATTTTGCACAAAACCATTTAGGCAGCCAAAAAGGGTAAGCTAAATCAAAAGCATGCCATATAATTTTGTATTGCAAGAAAGCAGAATGAGTAGGATCAAATAACACACTTTGGAAATAATAGTTCATGCTATTTTACATAGAACCATTTAGGCAGCCAAAAAGAGTAAGCTAAATCAAAAGCATAAAGCGTATTTTAGAATATTGTAGTCTCGTTTATTATTTTAAAATATGTATAGTTACCCAGTTAGCACAACAATTTTGGCCAATGTAGCATGAGTATCGGCCAAACTTTTAAAATATTGGATGAAATCTATCATATTCTACCGATTTTAACCAGATTTCCCCGTTCTTTCAGGTTTCATATGGGAAATTACGAAAAATGCAATATTTAATTTTACTGCAATCTTATCTATAGTATTTTGCTAGTTTAAGAGTCAAATATTATGTTTCGCAATATTTTTTAAATCAAGAATTTTGGATTGTATTTTTTTTCATATAATATTCAAACCAATATAGCACCATTTGCTCAGCGTCGGTAAAACGTAGTCTTTATGCATTGGGCGATGGGTTTGAGCAGAGATTGGCCAATACTGCTGTGCTACCAGGATATAAATTAAATTAGTATATTATTTCCTTTTATGGGGGGGGGTCTTTATTGACGTAATACAATTACGTTGTGTTTTACAACCTGAAATTGTGTGAATTATTATGCAGTCAAAATAAATATTTAAAAAACAAAATATGCCTAAATGAGAAATAACTAACTATAAAGAAATAAAATAAAGTTTAATTGTTGCAGATTGTGGACTAAAAATAGTGCAGATACAACAGCCATCAGGAAAAAAGCGAAAAATATTTATCACAAACACAGCATAGCAGGCATGACTTTAGCATTAACATCAATGCGTTCCTGATTCGTGCGTTCAGGTTTCGATGGAATTAGATATGCATATTTCAACATTAATATATTGTTAGGCGGTTGTATATGATATTTATATTAGCAGGCAAACTTATCTGGGGAATACATTTTTAAGGATATTTTATATTAGCAGGCAAACTTATATGGGGAATACATTGTTATGGATATACTGGTGTTGTACAAGGATTATGCGTTTCACTACTTACACTTTAATGGGCACACCAACAGTCGACTCACCGAGGCCGCACGGGCAAGTTACGTTAACTGTTTCTGGACACTTGTCCACCAACCCAAGTTTCGCCAAGTCAATGCCGATTCCTACGAAGCCGTCTTTAGCAAAGATATGGCCTTCGACGTGGCTCGCCAAGTAAGTCAGGACCACACAGCCTACGCGATACAGAACAGCGTTTACAAACTCAAAATAAGACAAATAGGGAAGGTTCACACAACATGACAATTTGCAAACTTGCAAAAACAAATTAGGCAACAATAATAAGCAATTTGTCTAAGTTTTTGTTTCAGTATCTCCAGTATGCGCATATAATAAACTCCAATTCTCAAATTCAAAAAAAAAAAAAAAAAAAAAAATCATGCAGACCCCGTGGGAGTGAAAAAATATTTCTTTAGAAGTTAATTACATTATTTACCAGATCATGCTGTTTATTTTATACAAAGATAGTAAAAGAATTCAAGAAGAGTCTCGATAGTTATTGGAGACAAATAAAAAAAATTAAAAGGCTTCTCTCGGCCTGCTGTTGGTCGACAACATTTATAATTAAATTCTTGCATTTGTATCTCCAGAACTAATGGCTACTGCCCAACAGCCTTGATAATGAAATGGCATAATCAGGAATTCAAGACAAGTAAATACCAAGTCAATTTTTATTAAGTCATCAAAAATCTGGACAATCAACTCATGGTTATATAAATTTCACCATGAGGTCAAAAAGCTATAAATTGAATTTTTAATTCGACTTTTAAAAAACTAAAAATCGATTATTTTTAAATCTTTTTTTTAAGAACTATCCTTTAAATGTAAAGGTCACTAGAACTATGTCCCGGTATAATTTTAAAGAATCAAGTTTTATCAACTTAGTTCTACAGAAACGTCATTATATAAACGAACTTACCAAAAAAGACTGCTTCGAGCAAAACAAAGGCGCTCATTTCAAATTATAAAAATCAAGTGCAGAGGAATTGTAATTTCCTTTCTCAAAAATAACTTCCCGGATATAGAACAAAATAAATAATCTGTGCCGGTTTGATAGTGAAGCCTCATGATAAGACAGAACTTTCTTAATGGCACTTTATATTAATTATGAAATGTGCTGTTTTTTTTTTTTATTATTTTTGATAACCTCGTATTAAATGTCAAGTGCCATGGAGCATCGTTTAAAAGTTTTATTTATGCTGGAATATAGATGTCACACATTGTGAACGCCAGGGTTGTGAGGAGGGCGCGTTCAGGGAACAAGGAACGCTCTGTAAATGTATTAACTGGGTAAGAGGTGTACTGTTGGGAAGCTTACGGCCTGGTGCATGCGTATCCTGGATGTTCATCAGTGTTTAGGGGCGTAGCTGTTTTGAGATAAATGCAATTTTCGAGTATGTAATAGCTGGGCGACTTTGTGTTAGGATAATTAATTATGATGAATAAGAAAAACCCGTTTCACATGAATATCCCGTTGAATGAATATCCCGTTTAGCTTGAAGAGCCTGCAAGCTAGCACAAAGGAATAAACAGCTTGATGACTAAAAAGCAATGCTGAGCTTATAAAGAAACTTGAGCTTATAAACAAAAAGCTTGTGATGGCAAAGAGTACAGAGAAAGAAGAATGAAGCATAAACGTTCGGTTGCAATGCTCGTACTAAATACTTACTGCTTCACTCTTACCCTCACTACAAAACCTGGGGTTCCGCCGCAGCCGCAGCTAAACTCAGTGTCTTTGCACAAACCAAGATTGTGGCCACCGCCGGAGTGACAATAATCGACGGCACATCCAAATAGGGCCACTACCAAAGAAAAAAGGTTTGGGGGTGTTTCCATACAGCCTTTCATATTTAAATGACAACTTGAAATGCAAGTAAATTTGCGCAATCAAGAAGCATTAATTTTTATTTAAATAATTTAAAAATATTGTTCAAGGTTAAATATTTTCAGTTTTATAACGTAATGTATGTGTTTCGGTTTTCTTGTTTGAATTTAATTAGGATTTAGTAGTTGTATAATAGTGTATGGAATACTAAAATAACAGCAGACATTATGTTTTGTAATATTTCTCTTAGTTAGACTATTCCAGACGATTTCTAGATAGATAATTTGAAGTGGAATTTAAGATTCGACGGTGTTGATCCGTATACATATTATTTAACTTTTCATTAAACTAAAAAAATTGAGCATCTTAATCAATTTTTAGTTCCAAAACAGTTATTAATATATTTCTGTCGTTGTATTTCAGTAAACAAAAACTGTCACAAATATATAAAAAACGAAAAGAAACTAAAACACATAACATATGAATGCCTAATCATCTGAGACAAATATAAATTATGGGTTGGAATTCGATTCCATGGTCGATGGAAACCAAATCATAACTTATATTTTAACCAAGTGATATTTTTTATACCAACAATAGTTAAAACATACCTTAGTTTAAACATACCTTCCGTAGTTGTTATAGTTAAGGGTTAAAAATACTTATTTATACTAATAAATTTTTCAGTCATAAAAAAATAGAATTCTGAAGTTGACAATATTTTTTAAAAAATTAATTTAATGCAATAAATAAGCATTTTTTACAAATATTTTTACAATATGAAGAGAATCTTACCAACTTTTATTAAAATACAATTTAAAAATTGATAAAAAAAATACGGTTGCAAAAATTTAAATGTATTCATTTGAAATAATTTTTAAATGTTGGTTTTAAATTGTGAAAAAAAGATGATTTCCAAATAAATTTTTTAAGAAAGTGATATCGCGACAATTTAATATTTTTAAAAGTTTTTAATTGTTAAAAAAACATAAATTATAGACTTCAGAAACTAAAAAAAAATTAGATACTAATAACTTGATAATTCGGAATTTAGAATGATATTAAAGATAATAAAATTACTTTAAAAAATTTAAAAATACTCACAGAACAAGCAAAAGGATATCTTCATGCTGCCACAACTAACACCAAACACAACTGAATACTAATTAATGCCAAATCTGATAAGGAGATAGAACGTTTTCCTGCAATGTTTCGAAGAAAAGAAAAAAAAATCGCTTATTATTATCTGATTTCTCCTCTTAGTTAATCATTAAGCATTAGAAGAAGAACATGAGTTACCAGATAATACATGGAAAATCCTTAGTACATTCTCAGAGGTTATGTATGGGACGATAATCATGTTTGTTTCATGCTTAGTTGGGAAGTCCGGATTTTAAATTCAAGGACAAATTTCAAAAGCGAGATTTTGAACTTCAGGGTGAGACACTGACGTATTTCTTATCGGTCTGGGGAGCCCAGTCGGTTAGGCACTCGCCTAGCATGCGAAAGGTCCCAGGTTCGGGTCCGGTCATCGCCAAAATAACTTCCGAACTATTAACCTGCCCGTGCAGCCAAAAATGTACGACGAATAATACCCCGTGAAAGGGAGTGCACGTTAAATATCCTTCAAAGTCCTAACGCTGCGTACGATGTCGCCCTTAACGGTTGCGTTGGGTGCCTATTCAGGTGTCGGCTCGTCACTTGACTGCGGTTCTAAAATACGACGCTTGTCGCCAATAGCCCTCGTGTAGCTCTAGTCCGACGATAATTCAAAGCTAAATCTTATCGTTCTAATGACAGAACCCAGCCAGATTTTAGGGATTGGCGGGGTTTTTGAAATTGGTGGCTTTATTAGTTTCTGGTTTTGTATCTCGATGGTCTTCTACATTCGTTGTTTTTTATTGGACGGACAATGATATTATAAAAACCGAAATATAAAGGTTAAATGTTTCAAGGAAGGTGAGACTCTCGTGATAAGTTGAAAACTACTTTTATATATAATTACGCATTGAAAGGCTAATCGCCTTGTGAGAATGCCTGCCTCGATTTTGAAGAAATTTGCAAAGGAATGTTTGTTTTTTGTTAAAAAAAATTATAAAGAAACTTCTAAGAAAATTTGTCAGGTAAATATTCTTAATCCAAACTCCCGAAAAAAAAACCCTATATTCTTTATGCGCATCAATATTTGAAAAAAAAATAATAATGTTTCGCATTTTCACTGTGGTCCAAGACAATTTAGTAGAATTTGAAGTTTCGAGCAGTAAAAATACAAGTTTTTGTATGTGTGGCTAATGGTTAGGGTGCTAGCCTTTGGAGCTGCTGGGTTTGGGTTCGAAACCCGGTAAGGCATGGATGTTTGTGTTTGTAAATAAATGTTGTTATTTGTCTATGTGTTTGGGTCATCCTTCTTTGTGTGTCTCTTGTGACTGTCTCTTCTGGCAAGGGGATAACGGGCTATAGAGCCTATGCTCTTCCTAGCCCTTCTTGAGGGCACACTCACAATCATTTGTGGCTATGAATGAACAAACAAGTTGTGATATCCAAACAACTTGATATGCAAATACACATGTGTATAAAATTAAGGTTATCGTAATTGTATAGTAAACAATATTTTAATTGTTATTTTTTTTTAAATGTAGTTAATCATTGATTGCTTCTATAAGTTTATTAAGTAAAAATTAAATGAATAAAAATACTAAATTGGTACTTATTTACAATGTTAAAATTAAGCTAATTTTACAAAATGTTTAAAAAAAAATTAGTAACAAAAAAAAAATCAAAAGTTAAATAAATATTCAAAACAAAACTTTCTATAAAAATATTGTTTATTATTAAATACAGGAAAGATCAAATTATTATAGTATTTACAATAACAAAATTTATTTGCAACAATGAAAAATATTTTTTTCACAAAAGAAATTAAGTAAATAACCAACTCTACAATGGTTCAATCAATATAATAAATAATTTGCATATATTTGACATTTCAAAGAAATAAGAAGTTTTTCAACGATATAAAGAAAATAGATACCTAATCCAGATATAATTAACGTACAAAGATTAAAAAAAATCATTGATAAATAAACAACACTTTGAATTGTAATATTAAAGAAGATTTTTTTAATATTATTTAATCTGGGCAATGCAAACAAATGAAATATTAATGCTATAATATATAAATGAACATCAATGCTTTAAGTTTACCCATAATGTCTTTACAGTATAAAAGATCATAAAACAATAATAATAATAATATTCTGGAATAGCAGACTGGTCGTCAAAATTGTCGAAAATATTTCGAAATTTTGCTATTTTAGTTCAAATAAGTTCAGTTCATTTAAGAAAAGTTGATACGTGATGGAATTTTTTCCCTATTTTTTAGAACTCATCGTCCAAAATTACAAAAGAGTTAGTCAACCGAGTTCAGTTCACAGAACCATAGCAAATTTATGATTTAATGTAATTCAATTTGAATAGTCCTTACTCATAAAAAAAGAAATTATTTCTATGAATATAAGGTGCAATTTTTTTTATGTGTGTGAATAATTTTAATGTAAAATTAAACTTGAAATCCCTTAATAAAATTAGTTTCTGGCACAGCTACAGAAGCTCATTATTTCAATTTTTAATGTTGAAATACCTAAATACGACCTCTCATAATAATGCATAACAAATTTAAATAAATTTTATGAAACTATTTAAAGTTAGGAAGGCTAGATTCGAATCATAGTATATAAAGTGAAATTAATGTTTTTATAATATAATTCAGATAAAAGTGCAGAGGCAGGAAGAATAAAAATAGTCTGATGAAAAATAAATTAAAATTACATAAAATATTATAATAAATCGAATCTCAAAGTCAAAACAATTCAAATAAAAAAAATCATGA
Source organism: Hylyphantes graminicola (assembly GCA_023701765.1). Taxonomy (NCBI): domain Eukaryota; kingdom Metazoa; phylum Arthropoda; class Arachnida; order Araneae; family Linyphiidae; genus Hylyphantes; species Hylyphantes graminicola. Next base: position 57,391,468 of record CM043119.1, read on the forward strand.
CATATATAACAACTTACAAATAATCCACCTTAACTAAATAGAAAAAAAAGATTTCAGTTCTATATCATAACATGTAACACCAGCCATTTCCTTCTTAAAGTAACATTATAATATATAAAAATACACAAAAAATCTTTTCTTTGCATAACTTATGACTTTCTTTTAGGGGGCTTCAAAAATCCCACTCTTCTAAGGTATCTCACTATAAAGGGAGCCACAGACAGGGTGATTCCAATGCGAACTGGAGCAAAGCACTTGTGAAGAGCATAGGCTATGACAAATGTACTTCCACCCACCGCAACTTTGCTTGATACCACACTTTCGGAGAAACCGATGAAGGTTAACAAACGAACAGCATCCAGACCGCTAAAAATACAATATTGAATGTGTTACAATATCAGATAAAAAATAGAAAAAACAGTTTTTGTAATAGTATTATTATTTTTAAATTTTCATAATATTTTAAAATGCAATTACATTTATTTTTAAATTTAGTTTTAGTAAATAGGGTAGACTAACCAGTGAATGAACGTTTAAGGACAATTTTTTTAAAGAAAATTCATACATTTTCATTACTTGTAAATTCTGAGTGTATGACAATGTGAACACATCTGTCATTATGTATAAATTCTACAAAAAAAAGGAGGTGAAATAATATTACATTGCTTCGGGTCTTTTGGGGGTCCAAATAAAAAGTGGTACAAAAGCCAAGTGAATGAACAGTTCTTGCCAGTGAATAAACACAAAAATGTCCAGTCAATGAACAGGGACTATTCATATCAAATTATAGAGAAACTTAAAATTTTTTTTTGTTTTGATAAAGTTATAATGTTAAAAGAGATTTCCGTGCGTCAGAACTAGCCATTTCTTCAATTGGTCTTTTTAACTATGCTTTTTTTGGTGTAGTAGGTGCTGAAGCTGGTGCTTTTTTTTGTATTTTTCTTTTACACAAATTTAGTAAACTTTATATTTTCCCCACCTTACAAATAAATTTTCGCGCGATCTTCTTATTCCCTCTGCTCTATTCTTACAATTTTTCTAATATAAAATGCAAAAAGAAATTCTTAAAAAAAAAAACACCGATTTAGTTAGTTATTGATTAATTTATTATTTTAAAACGTTTATGTTACTTGTGCATAAAACAAATTAAATTCAAATAATAAAAAATAAAAATTTATTATTGTTCCTTGCTTCGACTTCAATAGGATTTAGCGCAACCGTATGATTATCTTTTTTTGGTACATATTTTGTCCATATTGAAAAAAGTGCAGGTTCTCGGAGGATGTTTGACATGTTGGACTCAGCATTTAAAGTTTCATTAAAAGACTTCAACATGTTTGGAGGAAGTTCAGACTCAAGTGTTTGAAGAAATAGCTCGCTTATTCTTTTTCAGAGCATGCTCTTTCTTCATGATCTTTCTTACTCTTCAAATCTTGGTGTCTGTGCTGCATACATTTGTTGAAGTCTATACATTTTCTACATTAAATGAGGAAATTCCACTTTTCTTAAAAGCTTCCTGAATTTTGATGGCATCAACTGATGCATCGAAAGCTTCTTTGAAAATTGGGGTAAAATTAAATTTACTTATCGTTTTTGAACCACCATATTTCTGTCTCCAACGTCGACACAAGCTCTCAATCATACTTTTAATGGGTGGAAAACTCCTACATCACAAGGCTGAAGTATGTTAGTCGCATTTGTTAGAAAACTGAAGAGGATGATTCGTTTCTCTGGGTAAAATTTGCTCAATTCCAGGCTAATGTGATACTTGTGACCATCAAGAAAGAATAAAATGGGAAATTTGATTCCATTTTAAATCAGCCATGGATAAAAACAGTTTGCAACATATTCGTTATATTCATACACAAATTACAATAAAATAACTTCCTTAAAAATATAAGCTATGCTAGACATTACAAAATCATAATCACAAATTGTTCATTAACTGGGAAAACTAGCCTAAAGTGTTGCTACCCGTGAATGAACATGTGTGTTCAGTCACTGGTTAGGAGGTGTTTTTTATTTATTCACGTGAGTTTTATTGTATAAAATGGCTAAAGAAGTTAGAAAAATGCTATTTTGCTTTGATTTTCTGCAACACAGACAAATCCCAGTTAATGAACATGTGTACATTCATTGGCTTCATCACAATTTGCCTAGCCAGTTATTGAACACCCTTGTACTTACAATCTACTCTTGTTACAATGCTTGAAACAATCAGAATCATTGCTTAAATATGCATATTCAATGTAACCTTAATAGAATTAGTGAAAAAAACTAATAAGAAGCATTAATTACAATCAAAAGAGGTGATGGCAGAAAACTTGCCTTATTACTTTAACAGAGAAACAAGTTGATGCACAGAAAACAACATTGTCAGCATTTTTTTTAAAAAAGGTCATGTGACCAGGACAACCAATCATATGTCAAATAGCTTCCTACTAGATGGGAGGAAGTCTGTGTTGCCAATCCATCCAGTGGAATTATTTTCAATCCTTATTTTTTAAATGTATTTACCAACTGTTCATTCACTGGGGCCTGTTCACTCACTGGTCAGTCTACCCTATATCATCTATGGTGGTCGGTAAAATAACATAAAACACGCGAATGTGCAAAACTACAAAGATGAAAAAATTGAGTACTGATAGGCCCACTGTTTTCAAAAAATGCCAATCCCTAGAATTTGCACATTCGTATGGTAGTTTTTTTTAAATCAAAATGAATGCTATAAAAATGTTTATTGAACAGAAGGTACATTCTGTAAATATTTACTATGCATTTATATCAATAATTTTAGAGCAAAAAAATTACAATACTTTTATCATTACTAACTGACCCAACTATATGCTAGTAGTGGTTACTGTGACTCATATGTTGTTCCTATCTCTCTGTTGGTTCCTATACGTATTCGAGCAATTATTTGACTGTTTTGTTCCATCCTAGATGATTGCACTTCTAAAGTCTGCTTTCATTATCTGTTACACTTTTTTTATGTGAGAGTTTAATGACTAAAAGTTGATTGATTACAACTAGTTTTTAAAAAATTCATTTCATAAGCATTAGATGTTTTCATTCATTTATTAACCATTAACCCAGGAAAATTTTATATTGGTGTATTCAATACAGTAGACTCCCTTTTAACCGGCCTCCATTTAACCGGATCTCCACTTTAACCGGGCTGAAAATTTTCCACCCTTAAAATGTTAAAAAAAGCAAAAAAATAAAAAAACAAAAAAAAAAAAAAGTTTTTGGTTATTTCAATCAGTTTTTGGTGTTGCACATGTTTCAAATGCGGCCTTGGAAGGCTGTGGAGATCGACGGGACATTCCAATGAATTAGCGAGGGGTTGAAAGGGGGGATTTTAAAGGGACCTGTGACGATTGAGTTTAAATTGTTGTCCTTGTAGGATTGTGGCGATTGGTCGGACCTTCTCAATCTATTAGTGAGGGGTGGAAAGGAAGGTGATTTAACGGAACGTGTGTCGAAATTTTTTAAATGCTTGTGTTCAGTAAAAGTTTAAAAGTTGATTTTTTGTGCAATGAAATAAACATCTAAATTTCAATTTATTAAATTTCTCCGGTTTAACAGGATTTTCGTTTAACCGGCTTACCCTTGGTCCCGTTTAAGCTCCTTAAGAAGGAGTCAACTGTACTTTAGATTTAGAATACTTCAGATTTTTTAGATTTCTCCTCACTGTAAATTATGTTACGATTGCATTTTATCAAGATATATAATTTATTTTACCTTGATACAGCCAGATAAGAAATTCCTAAGGATGTTAAAGCTATAGCAACATGAAATACGACAATAGTAGCACCGTAGTCCCGAACTGCAAGCTTCAGTCGAGTTCTTTGGCTGATTTTGTCAGGAGAAGCATCCTGTGCACGATTCTCCACCTTTGGCTTTTCATCTTTGAGTTGATCTATAGTTTAAAAAAAAATAGTTTTTTTCTATTCTACTCATCTAAATAAATGAATTATAGCAGTTATCGAAATAAATGAATTATAAGACAAAAAAAGACAATAGTCCTGAATAATTTAGGTAGGACAAATTAAGTTACATGAAAAAAAGATTTAAAAAAACTTTATGTTTCCCTCAGAAATGAAAGTGTCAATGGTATTCAAAAAGTGGTCATTTATTAAAAATAAAAAGTTGTTGAAAAGAGAACAGTGACTCGTCAAAGAAATGCATGATTTTTTTTTTAACAGAACACGAAAATTAAGTATACTACTTAAATAAAAAATATAACTAAATTATGGTTTTATTTTGAACACAATCGCAAGACAATTTTATTGTTTTTACCATTCGTTTTGTTATCAGAAGAAAACCATCGTGGCTGACTTGCAATTCCTTTCAAATACAAACGAGAAACCGGTGTTTTCAATATACTATTTGTATAGTGATAATTGTTAATAAAAGAGTCATTACACATTGAGACATTATAAAGCCGTTTTTGAATTATACTTAATGCAGAACGATTGAATAATTTCAGTGTAAGGGCAATATTCATTTTCAATTTTAAAGCACAAAAACAATACAAGAGCAGACGAAGTTTTGTTTGTTTACCACTTTAACGATTTCGATTAATCAAAACTTACTTTAAAATATTTGAGTATTAATTCTTTATTTATAAATTTTCAGTCAATTTTTTTTGTTTTATAAATATTAATATCAATAATTTCATTTATCTATCATGCAGAAAAGCAAAATATAATTTTTCTTTAAAAGTCTTAATGTCTTACCTATGACATTCACTTCAACTTCAACATCCCGTTTAGCCGGGTGAATGCTCCTTCGCATCTTCGGAAAACCAATGACGTCAGAAAGACATAGGCGAATTGCAAAAATTGTGGCGCCATCTATCTCATCGATACTTAAGCAGAGACCGATTTGAAAATGTTCGATTTAAATGAAATATATATCCCTTTATTTACACCTACTCTCCAGCATTGGTTAATGTAAGAAAAATTTCACTGTGCAAATATTTTTTAAGTAAAATATTTCTAAACTAATTATATAAAATACTGGAATTTGTTTTCAATCAATAATTATTGTATTACATATTTAGAAAATATATATATCAAAATATAGGCCGTTGCTACACGCCCGCCAGGAAGTCAAATAGCAACCAATCATATCGGTTCCGCCTGCCGTATACGACAGTCGGACCAGAATCCGACTGCCGTAGCTTTAGAAACTGGTGTCCAGATGGAAACCAGATTTGGCATTATATCGTCACTTGTATTAATGTATTAATTTCTACAATGTTTACGAAATTGGAAATTTCCAAGCGGTTGCAGTGTTGTACTGTTATTTTCTGAATACATAAATATGATTTTTAATTTTTATACGAATTATAAATAAGTTTTTATGCAAATTTAAAAATTTGTTGATAAATAATTAGTTTTTTTTATGCAAAATTATATTAGTTTTTTATGCAAATTAAAAAAAATCATGAATAATTAGTTTTTTTAATACGTTTTTGTGTTTCTTGAAAACTGATGTTCCCTTCAACAAATAACATTTGATTTCATTAATTTATTTAATAAATTTAGTAGAATCATTTTGCTTGCAGGTTTGCTTGCAAGGTTAGGATCAAGGTATAGCTGTACAAACCAAAGAACTTCCTATAAAAAAAAAACTTAACATACTTTCTATGCTTTTGGTCCTTTTTTTATATGTAACGGATTCGCTTAATCTCAATACTTATATTAAATTATATATTCCTTACATCTCGGCGTTGTAAAATTATCTGGTGGTACAGGTACTCAAGTATAAAAAGTCTGTTACAAACTAGTAGGTTACCTTTCGTGTGGGTAAATCTTGAACGTGAAAAAACCCCTCCTTAGCATTAATTAATATACACTGATCAACGCAATTAGCGAGCACGTTTTACTTCCAACTTTTACTTCACTCCCAACTTTTTAATTTTCATTCTAAAAATCTAGAATTTGTGAAATTAGGTTCATAATACATCCGGAAAGAAATAGTAAAAAACAGGAGAAAAAACTTCCATTAGAACAGCAATCTTTTCAAAACTTTATTTGTTAAAAAAGAAGTTGAAATCTATTTTTAAACATCTAAAAAATGCAAGAACACCCTAAATTGACCCTAAAAAATTTATGGTCAATTTATTTTCTAAAACTGTCTTAGAGTTAATTTTATTTTACCATATTCTCATTTAATATTAAATTCTTCACCCCTAACTGTTTTGAGCAGTGTATTTCAAACCCAATACCTTTGCCGAAAAAGAAAAATTGAAACATGATCATCCCCCCTGTATAATTCTTTGTCCCCTCCAAGTAAATTATGTAATGCATTCCTTATCATTTATTGCTTCATCATGTTGCGACGTTCTAACGTAAACTATCTGTTGCAAAGTGAACTGTTTTTGTTTTTGAATAAATGAGGTTCACAAAATGCATCTTCACCATGTATATAAAGATTTTGTTTTTATAAATCAGATTTACAAATTATACAGGTTGATTTGCAAAATTTTTGCTATATATTTTTTTTTAAATATTAATATGGCACTAAAATACAAAATAGTTTTTATACCTTCATTGCCATAAAGATAATACATAATTACGATTATTTCTCAATTATTTGTTGTTTATTATGAGAGGTATAGGAAATATAATGTTTTGATTTAGAAATTTGGTCACATTAGCTTTAGGCACAAGATTTTAAAGATAATTATAAACATTAACAATTTAAATTCTGATAAGTTAAAATCTTAGAATATAAGGGAAAGAAACTGCTTTATTGAAAGATCTCTTTTGTTATAATGCATTTATTAGCAATACTGAACTAATATTTAAGGTTACATATCCAGCACAGCATAAGCTGACATACTTCAACAAGCAATAAAAACTTAAAATATCATTTTCGTATTTCATTCATGCATTTTGTTGACAACAAATTATTGAATTGCCAGAATTTTTCAAAATCTCCTGAATTCATCAATTGAAGATAAGCAGAAATACAGCTAGTGATGATAAGTTTTAAAAAAGGACAATGTTCTACTTGGGAAAACACTAATTTTAATCTTTATTCCAAGCTCATATTGTGTTTTGTATTATTTTATTTATACCTTTCTGCGATAATTCAGGAATGAAACATATGAAGTATTAAGAAAACAGGGTATGATAGCAGCTCCACTGATAACAAAGATGACTACTATCAATTAGCACGAAAAAAATGTTTTATTTTTTTAACCCCCTCAACCAGTACTTATAGGCACCACTGAACCTGGCTAATTAAAAAGTACAAAAATTACAATGGAAATCAATTTCTTTCAAATTATCGAGAAATTTTGTTTAAATTTATTACCATTTGACAGTTAAGTTAAATCATTTGTAAGATATTATTAAAATCAAGTTAAGATTTTAAAAAAAAATCCATTAATAAATTTGAATGCATAAAATACATTCTTTCTAATGGTAATGAACTGACAAATATAAAATTTTATATTAGCTTGACTTTATTTTTCATCGAAGTTTACAATAAAATTTTTTTTATTTTGTTCACACAGATAAGAAACAACATTTTAAAATTTTCACTTTATTATGCAAACAAATATTTATTGTATATATTACACATAATATGAACAAAACAGCTGCAATTTTATAGAAATTAGCTGAGCAGAATTATACATTTTAAAACTTTTAACTGAATAATTCCTAGACTTAACAATATTGAACTCAATATTAATGAAGTAGCAGTTGTGATTTAATACAAATAATAATGATGTAAATACATTGTTTAAATAATATTCTACTGTCAAAACTATTAAAACCCGAGGATAAATTCTTGTTAATTTAAAGAGAACAAGTACAAGTAATAATACTGCCATCAAATATCTCGAAAATTTAGACACATTGCATTAATGTACAAAAGTTTAAAATTTGTTAAGGCAAATTTGCGATTTACTGGCCATATTTTGTAATTAAATTTAAAATCAGAAATCAACTCTGAAGACGTATTTATGACTAAAAGCACATTACAATTGATGGAATTATTATATCTATAAGACAGATTTACAGACAATTAAGAGACATTACTAGGTGAACATTGGCTTTTACAGAAAATGGCTTGAACAAAAGTTTAGTACACCGGCTCTTTGAAAGAATACAAGGAAATCTGAAAGACAAAAAAAAAAAAAATACATTAGAGGAGGTTTAAATGCATAGCATCACTTGCTGCTGAAGGCTTCATATGCAATGTGGATAATTATAGCCATTCCATAAACAAAAATTTCCAAAATATAGATATTTAAGTTTGATTAAAGGTCCTCTAAAGTCAGCAAATTGTACATAATTTGAGATTCAGTGCTTAGAGTGAATTTCAAATCAGTGTATTGTATTTTCGATCAAGAATACAATTTTGTTTATAAAGGTAAAATAAAAAAAAAGGTATATTGTATACTATAGTAAAATTAACTGAGCATTTTAAACAGAAAATGCACTTTTTGATAAAACTAAGATTTTGTAGTTCAGAGAGATTTTTCATTAGTGTTAAAATCCACAATGCAAACATTTCATTTTGAGGCAGCTACCCATAGCCTATTAGTTAAAAAGAAACTTAGTTTTAAAAAATGCAAATCATTTAAATAATAAGAAAAAAGCTTTCTTTTGTATGCAAAAAACTGTCACTGTTTTATATGTAAAAAAACTGCTGAAATGCTCTTTAAAATTGAGAAATCTTGCTAAATAGATTTAAGACTTCAGAAATATTTTAAAAATCAACAATTTTAGGTTATGTTTACTTTATAGAAACAAATAGGTTTTGAGCTGACAATATATATTCAAGCTTCATTACTACACTTGCAGGTAATGTATTTATTTACAGTGTAACTAATTTTTTCACTGTTTCTTCTGAGAATGCAAACACAGTTGCCAATCTTAGAATTTTTGATCAGTGTGTTATAAAAAGCCGTTCATTCCTGATCTAAATTGTCCTAGAATCCTATCAGCTGTTATAAAATAGCAAGACTTTGATAAGGCAATTTAAAGGGCATAAAATATTTCCAGATCCTACAAATTATGCAGAAACTGCCCAGTAATCCAACATATGCCATATCATTTGTGGTTAATCTTTAGAATCCAGTGCTTCTGTCGCCAACGGATTTGGCGTTTTTTGTAGGAAGCGATAAACAATTTTATTTGGTGATACGACGAAAGATCTTTTCATCCAATTGTCGGCGCTGGTAATACTTACGCGGAATTGTGGGTAAGAAGCCCGGATGATGTGCGCGCACAATGGAATTATTTTGTTCTCAATTTATTTTTTCATCCAATTGACGACGCTGTTGATAATTGCGAGCGTTGAATTGTGGGTAAAGTTGCGCTCGCATCGGAATTGCGGTTACGGTTAACTCTGAATATTTGGTTTTGGTTATAATATTTCAGTTATTTTTATTCTGAATATTTTGTCGATTCGAAGAGGGCCGGTCTGCTAGCTGCCGGGGGCCCCAAACAAAATTTTATGCTTTCAACAGACTCTTCAATGCTGCCCGATGTTGGATACTGATGTTTTTTTAGAGAAAAAAAATTGCCCGGGGCCCCAAACGGGTATTTAGGCTTTCAATGGGTCCTACAATACTGTCCGATGTTCGATACTGATGTTTTTTTTAGAGAAAAAAAATTGCCCGGGGCCCCAAACGGGTATTTAGGCTTTCAATGGGCCCTACAATACTGCCCGATGTTGGATACTGATGTTTTTTTAGAGAAAAAAATTGCCCGGGGCCCCAAACGGGTGCGTACTGGATTGCCACTTGTGTAGCTCTAAAGCACCGAAAATTAAAACGAAACTAAACTGCGTACTGTATAGCCTCTTGTGTAGCTCTAGTACGGCGTTAATTCAAACCAAAGTGGATTGCCAATCGTGCAGCTCTAATGCGACGTTTATTCCAATTAGACTAGATATTTGGGGTTGACCTGGGAGAAAAAAAAATGACTTCCAACTCTTCCGTAGCTATCTGCGATCCATTAACTTGAGAAATCAGTGAAAGAAACTAGGGTTGCATTGGCTTGAAAGAATCTGGCAATGATAAAGCACGCGAGTTTCGCCAATTATTTGTTGTTTTTGGACAAGCGCCAAGCAGCACCGGATTCTAAAGATTTACCTCATTTGTTTGTCGGCCAAGCTATTGCTGCGTCTCATTTTTGGGCTTGGCGCACCACCACAAGACATACTGCCACAAAATATACCACCACAAGATATACTTTACAGTCACCAGTTCCAGGACCTGGCGACTCTCATCATCAACGCCTTTGGTCCCATATGGAAATGGCCTTACATGGACACTATAAAAGCTATTTAACCCTTTGCACTCCAAATAATAAGCAATAGTAAGAACCAGTAATTCCAGAGCTATATTGAGATAAACAAGAGTGTCGCAGAAGTGGCGACAACAGAGTGAAAAAGGTTAAACACTAACTTCCACAAATTACTTACGAAAGCAGCACAGTTTAGCTACAGTCGAAATAATTATATCACATTATCATTCAGATTTTAGAACAATAAACAACGAATGTATGCAACATGAACAAAACAAGAAAAAAGCGAATTAAAATCACTTCGGACATACTAACAATTTTTAAGCGAATGAATGCAATGACTTGTATGATAAATTTAAATAATTCAATTAAATTATTACATTATATATTGTACATTAACAAATAAATTATATAACGTGAAAAGTAACAAAAAAAACAAAGTAAAAACAATTATAGTCGCTATGAATATACTATTAAAATTGTTTAGCCTATTTAGTACATATTTTTAAATATTATAGGTAATTAAATTGAAATAATTAGATAAAATCATTATACAGATTTTGTACAATAAACAAAAAAAAATTACAACGTGTTACAGAAAAATAATAGTTTGAAAAAATCAATTTAAGTCGCCATCTACTAAAATTAATTAGAAACTGCGATAGCCTTTGTACTAAATTAAATTGAAATAATTATTATATAAATTGTAAAAAAAAAAGTATAATACATATATTTACCATGCAGTCCTAGAGTTTTGATTGAATGGCGGGCAGTTGGCAGTTGGCGTCTTGTGAAAAATAAAGCGCCATCGCCAAGTATTTTGAAGTTGCCAACTTCGGTGCCGAGTATTGAAGGCTGATGCGCATGCGTTGAAGAGGCCAACTTCCGCTTCCTGGCGGGTGATAAGTCAGTGCGCAAAATATAATGTAATGAATTATTTTACTTAAAAGTACATTAAAAGTAATTTGAAGCATTTTACAAATTTCTCTTTGAAATCGATATTTTCTTTAATTCTTCCATTTATTTGGAATAAAATGAATAAAACAGTTTGCATATACAAAAAATAATTTATTTTAGTTATTTAATTTCTTTTTTAAAAATAAGAAAATGGAAATTGTACTAAAAAAATGAAGTTATAAAAGATTCATTAAATTTGAGTAGCATTGTGCCCGCATAGTGTAATACATTTTATTTCCTACAGCTAAATAAATTATTAAATGATTGAAAAGTCAGATAATTTTCAAGCAAAAAAGGTACACAAAACTTTAATTTAAAACACATTTTATATTTTTTTACAACGAAAATATTTTCATGATCTTTATGAAAAAATATTAACTGATCATGAAAAATACATATATTTTAGTAGATTCGTTAGTACAATAATAATATAAAATAATTATATGCACAATATGAAGATACAAAGAAAATTTCTTTAAAAAAAGGAAGGAATAACATCAAATTGATGGCCTTGTAACAATTAAAATGAAACTTAATAATCTAAAAAATTTCAATGAGGCTAAAATTTAAGTTTTTATAATCTGGATATATATCAAGCTTGAAGTTGGTGAAAAAAAACATAAAATGTAACTATTTATGTATATTCATGATTAATTATATAAAATGGTATATAATACATATATTATATAAAATGCAGTATGTGTCATGTAATTAGACATAAAAAAAGCTTAGAATTAACGACAGTTCATACAATTGTATATCTCAATATCTCAATATATCCCTTATATTTTAATTAATGGACATTTTACCCAATTTCCTGAAACTGTTAAACGCACGGAAAGAAACAAAATGCAGGATATCCAGATACAGGTGTACTGTGTGTGCAGAAGACCCTATGAAAAAGGTGAGGAAACAAATTTGTACCAAAAAAAATGTGCAAAGATCACAGAAGTTGCTTTTAGTAATGAGAACTACATTTGCAATTGTATGAACTGTCGTTACTTTCCGTGCGTTTAACAGTTTCAGGAAATAGGGTAAAATGTCCATTAATTAAAATATAAGGGATACATTGAGATATACAATTGTATGAACTGTCGTTAATTCTAAGCTTTTTTTATGTCTAATTACATGACACATACTGCATTTTATATAATATATGTATTATATACCATTTTATATAATTAATCATGAATATACATAAATAGTAACATTTTATATTTTTTTTCACCAACTTCAAGCTTGATATATATCCAGATTATAAACTTAAATTTTAGCCTCATTGAAATTTTTTAGATTATTAAGTTTCATTTTAATTGTTACAAGGCCATCAATTTGATGTTATTCCTTCCTTTTTTTAAAGAAATTTTCTTTGTATCTTCATATTGTGCATATAATTATTTTATAATTATTATTGTACTAACGAATCTACTAAAATATATGTATTTTTCATGATCAGTTAATATTTTTTCATAAAGATCATGAAAATATTTTCGTTGTAAAAAAATATAAAATTTGTTTTAAATTAAAGTTTTGTGTACCTTTTTTGCTTGAAAATTATCTGACTTTTCAATCATTTAATAATTTATTTAGCTGTAGGAAATAAAATGTATTACACTAGGCGGGCACAATGCTACTCAAATTTAATGAATCTTTTATAACTTCATTTTTTTAGTACAATTTCCATTTTCTTATTTTTTAAAAAAGAAATTAAATAACTAAAATAAATTATTTTTTGTATATGCAAACTGTTTTATTCATTTTATTCCAAATAAATGGAAGAATTAAAAAAAATATCGATTTCAAAGAGAAATTTGTAAAATGCTTCAAATTACTTTTAATGTACTTTTAAGTAAAATCCTTCATTACATTATATTTTGATATATATATTTTCTAAATATGTAATACAATAATTATTGATTGAAAACAAATTCCAGTATTTTATATAATTAGTTTAGAAATATTTTACTTAAAAAATATTTGCACAGTGAAATTTTTCATAAATTAACCAATACTGGAGAGTAGGTGTAAATAAAGGGATATATATTTCATTTAAATCGAACATTTTCAAATCGGTCTCTGCTTAAGTATCGATGTGATAGATGGCGCCACAATTTTTGCAATTCGCCTATGTCTTCTCTGACGTCATTGGTTTTCCGAAGATGCGAAGGAGCATTCACCGTTTAGCCGATTCGCGAAAGCAACAAGAAATCTGCAATAATTTTTTTCTTTTTCAAAAAATAAATACTTAATATCTTATTTATATTGAAAATTTGCTTTAAAACCGGAAAACTGAAACAGCACAGATTATAAAAGGTACAAAATTTCATAGATGTTAATATATTACATTTGTATTGGGTGTTTTCCTTAACATCTCCAGTCGCATGTATTAGTATTTTATTCTTATTATTTATTTTCAAAATATTTGCATCATTTTTTATTTTGCTTCAAACATTGTTATGATGAACACTTCTTTCTTGTCATTTTAAATTTTATGTCGGTTAAATCAAGTTAACAATTGTGTTTGCTCTCTAGAATATCATAAAAGTTAGCGACAGATTATGTAATATACCAAGTACAGTAAACTCCCGATTATCCTCGGGCCACGATCTCCCCCTTTTTTTCCATGCAAAAATAATAATTTAACAAAACACAGAGAAATACATTTATCTGTTTTAAAACTTGTTGAAAGAATGCATTCTAAGAACAATGAATTCCTTTTGAGAACGGTGAATACATTTAAAGAACAAATAATTCATTCTAGGAACAACGAATGCATTAAAATACGAGTGACTATAGGAAACCTGGTGTGTGCCGAAATGTGTTCAACCAGGTGCACATGACGTGCAGATTTTTTTCATAAAGCATCACTTTGTAAATAAACTGCCCATGATTTTAATTTGACTGCTTTGCACATTTTTTTGATAGTAGCGTATTGATGATGAAAAACAACAAAATTGAGTTAATTGATTGGGATGTCGGCGATAAAAGCTATGAAAGACTTACCAGAAGAAAAAATCGTAAAGAGAGAAATAGGACTGATTCGGATAGTGATGATGAGGAGCTAGAAGAAAGCATTAAATTGTAAAATAAGTCATGAAAAAGTTCTTTCTGTCATAAGCAAATTGATCACGTGCATAAAGGAGCAATGTGATGCCTTTCTTTGCAACAAAATGGTTCTAAAATAACTTTAATCACAAATAAGAAAGTGAAGTTGCAAGGCTACAATACAAAAACAATTAACTGATTTTTTGGAAAATTGTCTTCATATTTCATACCTGTTAAGGTTTTTTACTCTTATAATACTACGATTACTCTACTTTACTTTTATAAAACCCAGAAGCAATTTTGTGGATATTTCTTTACTTTTGAGGATTATTCGATTATCCGCGGATGCTGCACCAGCCAATCAGATAATTGAGAGTTCACTGTATTAGGATTTAAAATCATTTTGGATTGCATAATATTTTTGGTATCAAAGGTTCGTTAAAGGCTTGAGTTCCGCTTGATGCAGACATAGGATAATACAATTGTAGTGAAAAATATTATTTTATTTGTTAAAGCTTTTTCTTTTATATTCTTTAAATGAATGTCATTAAACAATAAAATGTTAAGTTAAATTTTACTCTCAGTTTAGCCGCCAATTTATCACTCTCCTAAATTGTGTTACTAGTAATACATTTGGGTCGAAATTAATCTATATAACAGTTCCTTTTGTGTCCAGTATGCCTATAATTGAAGAAGTGGATAGTGGAATTGATGCAACTAGTGCTTCTAACAGCCGAGAAGACTCCCCTGCCAAAAGAGAGATGTCTAATATGATAGAAGATGATCCAGTAAGATGTTTCTCTTTGTTTTACAAACTAATTTATGTTTGTCAAAGCATCTATTTTTCTCATATGAAAATCAAATGACTTCTCATTTTAAAAAAATTTAAAAATGTAGATATTAAATATTGTATTAATATAATAAAAATTACTTTTGCTATTACTTGTTGATTCCCCACTTGCTACATGTTTGTGTAAGCAAACATAAGAATATCAGATTTAGGGCATTTTAGTTGAATAATTATTTTCGTGGTGACTCCACAGTGGCAAGTTTACTCTTCCTGTCATATAGCATTTATTCGTACAAATAAAATGTGATGGTTTTTTTTTTTTGAAAATGTGGCACACTGCAATCTGTTTCATGTCATAATGTGCCAACATTACATAACTATACTTTGTCTATTTACTAGGCAAGCTTCGAAAACACTTTCTTTCCCCATCCCTTCGCTTGGTTTTCAAGGAAACGGGGGGAGCGTCGTTTCTCTACACCACACGTTTGAGGTTCTGCTGCGAGATTGACAGTTCAAACTTAAGTAGGGTGGAGAAAAAAACAAGCTCATGCCCTTTGGAAGACATGCAAGGTGGGGGAGGAAAATGCTTTCGAAGCTTATATTCAGGATACACCTGATATAATTAGTTTTTAACTGAATGCTATCAGTGACGATCTGTGCAGTGAGTTTTGCTAAGAAGTATATTTGAAAACTATTTTGCACATTGACACAGTGAGCTAACAAAAATGAAAAAAAAACCACTTTTTTAATAATTGTTTTTGTTGCAAATAAACATACAAACGAGCTTGAAGGAAATAAACAATTGAAATAGTAATAAAGTAGTCCGGACACCAAGTGTCGCAAGGACCTTAATGGAGAGCATGAAAAAAGTAGATGTCATTAATTTACAAGCACACACAAAAATGAAAATTGGGTTTTGGTTGTATTTCTCTGTTCTCTGAATACTCACCTCTACCTTATTTTTTTCTTTTTGTCAATAAAAAACCAGATATGTATTTAAGTTGGAATTGTCGCTAATGCAATAAAACTACTAATTTGATCTTTGCCTCAATAGGCTACATCTACATAATACTACATGCTAAAAAAAAACTTAAGTTGTTTAACTTCGTAATATTATGCATATATAGCTGTGAAATTCCATCAAAATGCTTTCAGTTATTTTTAGAGGTTCTTTACTGCAGTTATATCTTGTTAACGCAAACTCGCTTAACACAAAATTTTGCTTAAGAAGAAAGCATTTTCTTGCCCTATATAAAGCTTTGAGCTAATGCTAAAAATTCCCTTTACGCAAAATCGCTTTCATCGAAATCCCACTAAACCCAAACAAAAAATTTATTAGTTAACTTTTCTTCTTAGTAGGTAATTGGAAAAACATATTAAACAAAACATTAAAAAAACGGCAAAAACTTTTTTAAAACATAAGAATACATTATAAGAATACACAGCTCATTATAAGAATAGGTTGTCTTTTTTCTGTGAAAATCAGGCGATCTCCCATGATTCGTCAGTTTCGTTTCAATTGGTGTTCTTTAAAACATTTCCCATTTTATCTATAGCATACACTATGTACTACTCCAAATTAACTTCACTAATTGCATACACATATTTTTTTAGTGTATTTCGTTATAAAATTAGAATAATTTTTTGATGTTATTTTAGCTATTCACAGGTTCACAATGTAAAAAATTCTGGAAGGTTAACATGAAATTCTGTTAACACAAAATGCTTCGGTGCTCCCTTCCAGTTTGCGTGAACAGGTTTAGACAGTAATACTCCTTCATTAATTATTAATCACTTAATGTTAATAAATATAAATGTTATATCCTCTATTATCCTCCATTAAATATTTAAGTAACCTTAGTTAGCCCTTAACGTTCTTGAATTTATGTTTTGAGTATTATGTTTACTGCCTGTCTTAACCATCAAACCATCATGTAATAAAAGGTTTTCCTTTCAGCTTAAGTTTAGATTACATCTATTATTTGCAGGACATTGATGATAGTCCAGGGAAGAGGTTATGGGGTTTTGCACTTTACTTTTTAAAATTATTTAGTATGAGTGTTATAATTCCTACCTTATCTAACTAACAATTTCAGAATACAGGGGAAAAACAACTTCATTGCATAGGAATCTTCTGGTATTCTGATGTGCTTGGTGGATATTGGCAGCAGAAAACCGTTGTACCGTGATAGAGGCCAACTCTCTTGCAGGAATGTCAGAGATGACCCCGAGACCCCTTGTGGCTTCTCAGAGGGGGAAAGCGGATGTGGGGGGTTGACTTCCTGTGGGAGGGTGGACTTGTTTAGAGAGGGAACTTGACTTTCGAACGCGGCACGCGTAGGTGGTGAGTCGAATCTGCTCCCGAACTCATGAAGATATAACAATAAATCCTGTACATAATTAATAGCTGTAACTTTATCATAATAAACAAGAAATACGCTACCAATTTTTTCATCATTTACCAGTACGTTACAGCTAGTATATTTAATTTGGTGCCAGCGGTTAAGATTATGGAGCTGATTCGGCGTGTGATGCACCACGGTAGTTCGAAGTAGTGTCCAGCGGGTGCACCAGCATCCAGAGAAGTGCAGGGGAGGGACACATCCGTGTCCTGGACTTTGTCTTCGTTCCCAGTGGGTACACCAGTACCAGAGAAGTTGCGTCGGAGGGACACGCCAGTGTCCTGGAATTCGCCTTCGTCTCCAGCGGGTGCTCCAGCATCCAGAGAAGTGCAGGGGAGGGACACATCCGTGTCCTGGACTTTGTCTTCGTTCCCAGTGGGTACACCAGTACCAGAGAAGTTGCGTCGGAGGGACACGCCAGTGTCCTGGAATTCGCCTTCGTCTCCAGCGGGTGCTCCAGCATCCAGAGAAGTGCAGGGGAGGGACACACCCGTGTCCTGGACTTTGTCTTCGTCCATAGAGGGTACGCCTGTACCACTGAAGTGTCGTCGGAGGGACACGCCAGTGTCCTGGAATTCGCCTTCGTCTCCAGCGGGTGCTCCAGCATCCAGAGAAGTGCAGGGAGGGACACACCCGTGTCCTGGACTTTGTCTTCGTTCCTAGCGGGTACTTCGTCTCCAGCGGGTGCACCAGGCACCCACAGCAGCGCCATCGAAGGGACGCACCTGCGTCTTTGGACTCCATCTTCGTCTCCAGCGGGTGCACCAGCATCTAGTAAACGGCAAGGGACGAACCAGTGTCCTTGTTGTTGCCTTGGCTCCAGCGGGAGAGCCAGCACCACAACTGTCTTCACGGAGGGACGTGCCAGCATCACTGGACTGTGCCGGACTTGCAGCCCCAGCAGAAAAGAGGGTAAGTGCTCTGACTTATCAGGGGGTGTGACGAGCAATTGTGTATTATTTTGGTATTTGATATTTGTGGTGTGAATTTTTCCCCTTTGTGAATTTCTCCCGCTACAAAAATGGCATATCTTGTGCGCGGAAAGAAATGTGATATATTAGCTGTCGCTGAAGAGTTGGGTTTGTCGGTAAATTCTTCAATGAAAATTAAAGAATTGAAAGATTTGATCGTTAAAAATATCGATTATGATGAAGAATTTACGAAATCAATGCTGGATTCAACCATCCAACAGAGGGTTGAGTCCGAGCAAAGAGAATTTGAGCTGGAAAAGCTAAAATTAACATCTCAACCCAACTCTACAGCGCCTGTATATCAGTCTTCTCGGACTGATATGCATAAATTAATGCCAAAATTTGATGACCAGTCAGACATCAGTCTTTATTTAGTTACTTTCGAAAGGCAGGCAAGAAGAGCCAATATTGAGGAGGCTGATTGGGTGGCATCCTTGCTAACACTTTTGCCTTTGGATATAGTTCAAATCGTGGCTCGTGAACCCGATGACAGAGCAAACGATTATGAATATGTAAAAAAACTTTTACTAAAAAGGTATAAATTGAGCCCTGAGGTGTTTAGGCAAAAGTTTGTTCAACACAAAAAGAAATCAGATAGCACCTGGAGAGATTTTGTTTTTGAAATCCGTAATTATTTGGAAGAATGGCTTCAAGGCTTGGAAGTTAATAATTTCGAAGCTTTGAAAGACCTAATGGTTGTTGATCAGTTGAAAAAACGGGCTTCAGGGGATTTTAAAGATCATTTCATTGATGAGTGGGCCAATATTAAAAGTGCTACAGTGCTATCTGATCTCTTAGATAACTATGATGATGTTAGGCAAGGGAGAAATAGAACTAAATCAAATGATAAATTCGAAAAAAGAGAAAATTTTAGTAGAAATCCCAGGGTAGAAAATAAACAACCTTCAAACGAAGAAGGTAGAAATAAAAGAAATTTTGAAAGATTTGATAAGAGAAAAACATTCAGATGTTTTGAATGTGGCAATCCGAATCATATGCGGTATAATTGTCCCAACTTATTAAATCAAAGAAGAGATCCGGGATCTAGAGAAAATGTTAATTTTCTAAAGGATAGTACCGTTAATCCGTTCCTGACTCCTTTTTTGTGTAAGGGCTCCGTAAATGGGAGAGAAATAACTTTTCTGAGAGACACAGGTTCGTCTTTAGATGTTGTGTCTAGAAAATACGTGCTCCCGGATTCATACACGGGTGAAATAGTTTGGGTGAAACAACCTTTAGACATTAGTCAGATATCTTTACCTTTAGCGGTTGTGGAGTTAAAGGGAGAATTTGGTACAATCCAGACAAAGGCTGCGGTATGTGCGGATTATTTAGACGAGGGCAGGTACATTTTGGGAAACCGAACGGCGGTACTTATAAAAGAGACCAACGGTTTTGAGTTCAATTGCAACGAACAATTAAATGCTATGCAAACCAGGTCGCAAACACGACGCATTGAATCAAATAATTGCGCAACGGAGACGGAATTCCATACGGAAGATTTGGAAGAGCAAGACGATGAGATTAACGAGTCTGACTTAAATGACGAGCAAATAGACCTTCCGGAGGTTGATCTGACTTCACCTGAAATGTCACTTATCGATATTAAATACGAGGATTTTAAAACAGCTCAACAAAATTGTCCTGAACTGAAAGAGCTGTTTACTGCTGTGGGGAGTCGAACTTCCGGGAATGAGAAGAATAGTTATGAAATAGAAAAGGGGTTGCTGGTAAAAATTCAAACTGATCGATTGGGCAACTTAAAAAGGCTGTTAGTTGTCCCAAAAGAGTTGAGGGAAAGGGTTAAAGCTTTGTGTCATGAGGGCACCTCGGCGCATATGGGAACTACTAAGTCTAAAGATAAATTGACAAGATATTTCTTTTGGCCAGGTTGTTTCAAAGAAATGGAGTTATATTGTAAAACATGCGACCAGTGTCAACGGGCAGGTAAACCCAATGACAAAAAGAAAGCACCTCTTAAATTAGTCCCCGTCATACAAGAGGTATTTTCCAAGATAAATATCGACGCATGTGGGCCTCTCCCAGTAAGCCCTAATGGCAACCGATACATAATAACAGCAATATGCATGTCCTCAAAATATCCAGAGGCTATTCCCGTGCCGGACATTCGATCGGTAACTGTTGTTGAAGCTCTTCTTAATGTTTTCAGTCGCATGGGTTTTCCCAGAGAGTTACAGGTCGATCAAGGGACCTCTTTCACAAGTGTTTTAACTAGTGAATTCTTCGATCGTTTTGGAATTAAAGTGAGGTATAGTTCCGTTTATCATCCTCAATCTAATCCGGTAGAACGTTTTCACCGATCAATTAAAAGACTTTTGCGCGCTCTATGTTTAGAGGCGGGTCATGAATGGGAAAAACACCTCCCCTCAGCGCTAATAGCCTTGCGTACGGTGACCCACGAAAGCACGGGGTTCTCCCCCGCTGAGTTGGTTTTCGGAAAAAATCTCCGAACCCCCGAGACTCTGATTTACGAGCAGTGGTTAGAACCGGAAGAGGATAATGAGCCTGTAACAGAGTACGTTTTCGAGCTGATAAATAGACTAAAGAGATGTCAAGATTTAGCGATCGCAAAATTGACAGACTCTCAAGAAAAGAATAAGGCTCGCTACGATAAAAACGCCATAAAACGGGAGTTCAGGGAAGGGGATCTTGTGTTAGTTTTAGCCACGGGGAAAAGAAGTAAAATGGCCGTTCAGTGGATGGGGCCCTGTGTAATACGAAAAAAGGTGTCGGATACTAATTATGTGGTAGAAAGGAATGGCAAAGGTGATCACATATATCATGTTAACATGTTAAAGCCGTATTACAAAAGACCAGAGCATGTCAATCTTTTAGTTAGTGAGGAGGAAATAAAATTTTCGGCAGATCAGGATTTGGATTTCCCTTTTTTGGATACTAATCCAGATGTATACGATTTTGAGGACCTGATCGAAGGCAGCGACTTACAAAATAGATTAGATTTGCATCAAATTGATCAGCTAAGACTGACATTGCATAAATTTTCGAAAAGTTTTTCGAATAGGCCGGGGTTGACACATTTAGTTACGCACGATATCGAGCTAACTAAAGAAGCTCCTTTTCGATGCAGACCGTATAGGGCCTCGCATAGACAAAATGAAATTTTGCGGTGTGAAATTCAGCGTATGTTAGATATGCATATTATAGAGGTGGGAGAATCAGATTATGTTTCACCTATGATTTTGGTTGAAGTTCCAGGAAAAGATCCGAGGGCGTGCATAGATTACAGGATTTTGAATGAATTAGTACGCACGGAGTACTTTCCGTTACCCAATATAGAGGAAAGAGTGGAGCAAGTGGCGGCCGCTCAATATATAACGGTTCTTGATTTCTCAAAGGGATATTGGCAGATTGCTTTAAGTCCTAGGGCACAGAGACTAGCCGCATTTTGTACTAGTTTTGGAACTTATAGGCCCCTGCGCATGTGTTTTGGGTTAAAAAATGCCCCTTATTTCTTTAGTAAACTAATGGCCGAGCTTTTAAAGGGTTGCGAGGAGTTCGCGGTGCCCTACCTGGATGATATAGCTATTTTCTCGATATCATGGGAATTGCATTTAAAGCACTTGAACACTGTCCTAGAGCGGATTTCCAAAGCAAATCTCACAATCAAACCCTCCAAGTGTAAGTTTGCACAAAATCAGGTGAAATATTTGGGACATGTTGTGGGTAAAGGATTCCGTACTCCGGCAGAAGCTAAGGTCCAGGATGTTCTGGATTTTAAGACACCCTCCTCCAAATCGGAGATCAGGGCATTTTTGGGTCTGTGTGGGTACTATTCCCGTTACATACACAATTACTCTGTAATTGCCGCGCCTTTGACTGACGCATTAAAGGGCAAAGTAAAGAAGTGCGAGGTTAAATGGAATGAAGCTTGCGAGAAGGCGTTTTGTGAATTAAAAGCCAAATTAACTGAGAAGCCGGTACTGTATTCCCCTAACTTTGAACTGGAGTTTATTGTACAGACCGACGCTTCTGATTTTGGAATGGGTGTGGTGCTATCACAACGAAACAGTCTGGGAGAAGAACATCCTGTTCTGTACTTAAGTAAAAAATTTGCTAAAGCCGAATTAAATTATTGTACCACTGAAAAAGAATGTGCTAGCATTGTTTTTGCTATTAAGAAACTTCACTATTATTTAGACGGACGTTTCTTTGTGATAGAAACCGACCACAATCCACTAACATGGTTGAGGAATAACGCCAGTTCCAACCCACGGTTAATGCGTTGGGCATTAATTCTTCAGCCGTACAATTTTAAAATTGTACATCGATCGGGTAAAAAACATGTAAATGCAGACGGTCTTAGTCGCATAATGCATTAATTAATTATCAGCTTGATTTAAATGTTCTTTACTATATGCTTATGCTGTGCATTATTAGTGTCTCAAATATATGTTATCAAAAAGATTAAGTTGTGTGTGTTTTATGATTTGTAGTGTTTGTTTGCATATTATGTGTAATTTTTTATTATGCTCAATTGTCACATTCTCTGGTATGTCAGGCACTGACGAATTTTTCACAATAACAACTTGTGAAAAATTCTGCTCTAAGGGGAAAGGAGTTGTACCGTGATAGAGGCCAACTCTCTTGCAGGAATGTCAGAGATGACCCCGAGACCCCTTGTGGCTTCTCAGAGGGGGAAAGCGGATGTGGGGGGTTGACTTCCTGTGGGAGGGTGGACTTGTTTAGAGAGGGAACTTGACTTTCGAACGCGGCACGCGTAGGTGGTGAGTCGAATCTGCTCCCGAACTCATGAAGATATAACAATAAATCCTGTACATAATTAATAGCTGTAACTTTATCATAATAAACAAGAAATACGCTACCAATTTTTTCATCATTTACCAGTACGTTACACCGTTTTTTCTTTCATTTCTTCTTTTACAGCAAAAACGTGACTCGTGTACACCGATCTCTGACTATAATCAGGTTTACTGCATTAAAACAATGTGAGTAACCGGTTTCCTTATGCCAGTTTAGACAATGACTTGCTATTGTTCTCAATGAATCCTGATCCACACAGATTCCTATGCAATGAAGTTGTTTTTCCCCTGTACGCTTCATTTATGTTAGAAATAGTTTTTGTTTCAGCTTTGATTTTAATAACGTATTATTTGCAGGACATCGACGAAAGTCTAGGGGAAAGGCTATGGGGTTTGACCGAAATGTTCCCAGAGAGTATGAGAAATGCCACATCTGCTTTGGTGTATGGATCCATATCTGGAACTAAATCCTTGTATAGCTTCTCACGCTCCGCCGTGTGGTTCTTCTTTTCCACTGCAACAATATTAGTTGCCCCAGTCATTTTTGAAGTTGAGAGAATGCAACTGGACGAAGTACAAAAGCAGCAACAACGACAGGCAAGTCTTTAATTGATATTTAATGTAATTCTTCTCTTTTGTGCCAATTATAAAACTGCTTGGTCATATAATGATGTACAGGGGTGCCAGACTTCCGCCGAACGGCGGAATTCCTCTTTTTTTCCGATTTTTCAAAAAAATTCCGCTTTTTCCGAATTTTTCAGAAAAATCCGCTCAATCAAGATTTTCAAAAAATTACGAAAAACTTTTAGATTTTCTAAGTTTTCAAAACAAAAAAAATCGTATTAACAGGGTTTCCGCGCATATGAAAAGTCAAGAGTTTGGAAATTGGGTTAATTTTGTCATAAGTATTGAATTTGAGCAAAAAAAAAAACGACCAGAAGTCATGTATTTCAGCATAGAAACGTCCGAAAGTAATAAAAATCGATATATATTTATTCGCGTCTTTCGGATCGCCGGACCTTTGCGACTTTTTCGGATCGCTGGAGTTTCGGGAATTTCGGATCACTGGAGTTTCATGACTTTCGGATCGCTTTAGTTTCTTGTCTTTCGGATCGCCGGAGTTTCATGTCTTTTGCAAAGCTGGAGTTTCGTGTCTTCCGGATCGCCAGAGTTTCGTGACTTCCGGATCCGCCGGACTTTTAGCGACCTTTGGAACGCTGGAGTTCCGCGACTTACGGATCTCTCGTGTTCCGCGACTTTCGGATCCCTAAGGTTTCTTGTCTTTAGGATCACTGGAGTTTCGTGAGTTTCGGATCGTCGGACTTTCAGAACGCTGGACTTCCGCGACTTACGGATCGCTAGAATTCCGCGACTTTCGTGTTACGTGTCTTCCGGACCGCCGGACTTTCGGAACGCTATGTTCCGTGACTTTCAGAACGCCGGAGTTTCGTGAATTTCGGATCATTGGAGTTTCGTGAGTTTTGGATCACTGGAGTTTCGGATCGTCGGACTTTCGGCGAACGCTGGACTTCGGCGACTTACGGATCGCTAGAGTTCCGCGACTTTCAGAACGCCGGAGTTTAGTGTCTTTCGAAACGCCGGAGTTCCGCGAATTTCGGATCGCCGGAGCTCCGCGACATACGGAACGGCGAAGTTTATTGATTTCGGATCGCCGGAGTTTCGTAAATTTCGGATCGCCGGAGTTTATTGTTTTTCGGATCCCCGGAATTTCGTAAATTTCGGATCACTGGAATTCCGCGACTTTCTCGATTTTCGGAACGCCAAAGCTTATTGTCTTTTGGAAAATCCGGAGTTTCGTGAATTTCGGATCGCCGGATTTCCGCTACTTTCGGAGTTTTTTTCAATTTTCAGATGACCGGAGTTTTTAGATGTTCTGATAGGCAAAGTTTGCGAGATTTTCAGATCGCCGCAATTATTAATATTAGAGAAAAGTCATTGATTTTAAATTCGATGAAAATTCTGGTGGTAGAGAGTAAGAGATGTATCCTAAATTTAAACTATTATTAAAAAAATAAAATTATGCCAATAGTTTTGCCAGTAGGCTTTTCTGTAATTTTGATTTAACTGGTGATTTATAAAGTGTTTTTTTAATGCAAGCGCAACCCTTATTAGGAGGAGGATAATGCAATTGCACTATACAACACACTTATAAGAGAACAAAGGAATTCCTGAAATAATTAATCAAAGAAAAATTTAATACATATAAAGCATTACTTCTCCAATAAGTTCACACAAAAGAAAAAAGATTTTTTTCACTTTATTAATCTAATTACATTTTGAAATCATTTTATGGTGCAATAATTTATTTCTAAAACAAATTTGTGCACTTGCCCATTAAACATGAAAATTGTCTGCACAAACACTATAAATTGTTTACTTATGTTTGTGTCGTCAACTTTCGAGTTGTTTCAATTTGAATTTTTTATTTTTTTTATTTGAGATGCTATTTATATAGTCATGAAAAACTGTTAACTTAGACACGGAAAGTTATGAATTAGGGACTGTCCGTTTTGGCAGAAACCCTATATTGTTACTCGCGTGATTTCCTCTTTTTTGATTTTGGCCACTTTCACCCCTGGATGTAGGTAAAAAAAACTTTCATTTTGAAGAGTTTCAACTTGGTCTAAATAAGAAACTAGCATGATTTTTGACAATGTATTATATCTTGTCTCATTCATGATTCAAAATTATTAGAATGAATAACAAACATGCTTTCTGTATTACTGTTACCAAATAAAATTTTTTAAGCTAATTTTAAATGATTTACTTTTCAGAATTTTATGTAGGTTGTGCAGGTTTTTTTTTTGTCAAGTAGCAAACCCTTCTTAGACAGAAAAACAAATACGAACAAAAAAAAAATGACTGATGTCAATTCGTTCTGACAAAAGATAATTTGTTGGTTAAGAAAAAACATGGCTTACACATATTCCTTAAAAATGTAGACAGGTATCTATAGGATACTTGCTTTGAAAGAAATGTAAGAGACATGAATGCCTAAAGTATTTTCAGAAAGGCAAATAAAGGATATTCCTTAAATCTATCCTGAAGGAAGGGAGACACTTCAAGTCAATACAGTCGAACTTCGTTAAAGCGAACTCGCTTAATACGAAATTTTCCTTCAGATGAACTGAAAGTATTTCCCAAAAATTTTACACGGCCCTAAGGTCGGATTTGTCCAATTATGTACCTGTTCTCCTTTTAAAATAACCCATCAAATTTTAATATATTTAAACAGCTTCTAAATAAATACAAATATGATTGTCTTACATACTATACATTAATAAAAGATATACTAGGTTGCCAGAGCATAATGTGTTTTATACGTAATTGTTAATTCCTTCGTTGTTACAAGTCCAAAAGCACCTGCACTGAACAACTTTTTGTGTGTACTTATTACGTGAGCATGTGCATTTGGTCTGATAAAGGAATCAATAGGATTTTTAGAAGGATGTAGACTCTTGTAAAATAACAAAATTTCAAAATGTATCGCAAACTTTAAAAGGGAAATGGCTGTCCACGAAGACTTAGGGATTGAGTAATTAGTTGTACTCAGTTAATTTTCGACTGTCGAGGACAGGAGGTTATTCGAGCCCTGGTACTACTCCAAATTGATTTTATTAATTGAATTATTAATTTTTTACATGCTGATTATTAGTATATTACTTACATTATAAAATTCGAATAAATTTTTCGAATCTCAAATGTTATTTTTAAAAATATTCTTTAGTTCAATGTAAAACAATTACTGACGGTTAATATGAAATTTGGTTAATGCAAAATGTTTCGGTGCTCCCTTCGACTTTATGTTAGGGGAGTTTGACTGTACCTGCTTTCTACTTTTTCTTTTGAATAAAAAAATTAAGTTAGGATTTGATGAATGCATTTTAGCAGCCTTTTTTATTATTCATAATTTATTCTTTTAGATCCTCCTTGGGCCCAGTGCAGTGTCTGGTGGAGGGGTGCACCCTGGACTTGGAATGCCCATGCCCCCAATGACGGCTCAGAGATAGGCCAACTGCATCCAGTCACATTATAGATAGTCATTGTGCATCAATTTATAGAGTCAATCGTGTAACCTTGTGTAAAATAAATGCTTTGTGTTTTGTTTATCAATATTGTAGCTTCATTAACTTGTTACAAAGTAAATGACATGAATGCAACAACTTAGTTACAGGCTGTTGTGACCTGACTATGTACAAGTTAAATTTTAAGTTTATAAGTTAAATATTTACTGCTAATGATTAAAAAAATAAGAATAGTGGAGATTTTATATGTTGATTAAATTAAAACTGCATACACTTCAAACATAGTGCTATGCACCATGCATTTATATTTTGTGCTAGAAATTCAATTTGAGTTTTCTTCCTTAGCTCGTGCAAAGAAAAGCATATTAAATTTCTAGCACAAAATATAAATGCATGGTGCATAGCACTATGTTTGAAGTGTATGCAGTTTTAATTTAATCAACATATAAAATCTCCACTATTCTTATTTTTTTAATCATTAGCAGTAAATATTTAACTTATAAACTTAAAATTTAACTTGTACATAGTCAGGTCACAACAGCCTGTAACTAAGTTGTTGCATTCATGTCATTTACTTTGTAACAAGTTAATGAAGCTACAATATTGATAAACAAAACACAAAGCATTTATTTTACACAAGGTTACACGATTGACTCTATAAATTGATGCACAATGACTATCTATAATGTGACTGGATGCAGTTGGCCTATCTCTGAGCCGTCATTGGGGGCATGGGCATTCCAAGTCCAGGGTGCACCCCTCCACCAGACACTGCACTGGGCCCAAGGAGGATCTAAAAGAATAAATTATGAATAATAAAAAAGGCTGCTAAAATGCATTCATCAAATCCTAACTTAATTTTTTTATTCAAAAGAAAAAGTAGAAAGCAGGTACAGTCAAACTCCCCTAACATAAAGTCGAAGGGAGCACCGAAACATTTTGCATTAACCAAATTTCATATTAACCGTCAGTAATTGTTTTACATTGAACTAAAGAATATTTTTAAAAATAACATTTGAGATTCGAAAAATTTATTCGAATTTTATAATGTAAGTAATATACTAATAATCAGCATGTAAAAAATTAATAATTCAATTAATAAAATCAATTTGGAGTAGTACCAGGGCTCGAATAACCTCCTGTCCTCGACAGTCGAAAATTAACTGAGTACAACTAATTACTCAATCCCTAAGTCTTCGTGGACAGCCATTTCCCTTTTAAAGTTTGCGATACATTTTGAAATTTTGTTATTTTACAAGAGTCTACATCCTTCTAAAAATCCTATTGATTCCTTTATCAGACCAAATGCACATGCTCACGTAATAAGTACACACAAAAAGTTGTTCAGTGCAGGTGCTTTTGGACTTGTAACAACGAAGGAATTAACAATTACGTATAAAACACATTATGCTCTGGCAACCTAGTATATCTTTTATTAATGTATAGTATGTAAGACAATCATATTTGTATTTATTTAGAAGCTGTTTAAATATATTAAAATTTGATGGGTTATTTTAAAAGGAGAACAGGTACATAATTGGACAAATCCGACCTTAGGGCCGTGTAAAATTTTTGGGAAATACTTTCAGTTCATCTGAAGGAAAATTTCGTATTAAGCGAGTTCGCTTTAACGAAGTTCGACTGTATTGACTTGAAGTGTCTCCCTTCCTTCAGGATAGATTTAAGGAATATCCTTTATTTGCCTTTCTGAAAATACTTTAGGCATTCATGTCTCTTACATTTCTTTCAAAGCAAGTATCCTATAGATACCTGTCTACATTTTTAAGGAATATGTGTAAGCCATGTTTTTTCTTAACCAACAAATTATCTTTTGTCAGAACGAATTGACATCAGTCATTTTTTTTTTGTTCGTATTTGTTTTTCTGTCTAAGAAGGGTTTGCTACTTGACAAAAAAAAAACCTGCACAACCTACATAAAATTCTGAAAAGTAAATCATTTAAAATTAGCTTAAAAAATTTTATTTGGTAACAGTAATACAGAAAGCATGTTTGTTATTCATTCTAATAATTTTGAATCATGAATGAGACAAGATATAATACATTGTCAAAAATCATGCTAGTTTCTTATTTAGACCAAGTTGAAACTCTTCAAAATGAAAGTTTTTTTTACCTACATCCAGGGGTGAAAGTGGCCAAAATCAAAAAAGAGGAAATCACGCGAGTAACAATATAGGGTTTCTGCCAAAACGGACAGTCCCTAATTCATAACTTTCCGTGTCTAAGTTAACAGTTTTTCATGACTATATAAATAGCATCTCAAATAAAAAAAATAAAAAATTCAAATTGAAACAACTCGAAAGTTGACGACACAAACATAAGTAAACAATTTATAGTGTTTGTGCAGACAATTTTCATGTTTAATGGGCAAGTGCACAAATTTGTTTTAGAAATAAATTATTGCACCATAAAATGATTTCAAAATGTAATTAGATTAATAAAGTGAAAAAAATCTTTTTTCTTTTGTGTGAACTTATTGGAGAAGTAATGCTTTATATGTATTAAATTTTTCTTTGATTAATTATTTCAGGAATTCCTTTGTTCTCTTATAAGTGTGTTGTATAGTGCAATTGCATTATCCTCCTCCTAATAAGGGTTGCGCTTGCATTAAAAAAACACTTTATAAATCACCAGTTAAATCAAAATTACAGAAAAGCCTACTGGCAAAACTATTGGCATAATTTTATTTTTTTAATAATAGTTTAAATTTAGGATACATCTCTTACTCTCTACCACCAGAATTTTCATCGAATTTAAAATCAATGACTTTTCTCTAATATTAATAATTGCG
Source organism: Hylyphantes graminicola (assembly GCA_023701765.1). Lineage (NCBI taxonomy): Eukaryota > Metazoa > Arthropoda > Arachnida > Araneae > Linyphiidae > Hylyphantes > Hylyphantes graminicola. The sequence goes on from CM043119.1 coordinate 57,421,570, forward strand.
GCGATCTGAAAATCTCGCAAACTTTGCCTATCAGAACATCTAAAAACTCCGGTCATCTGAAAATTGAAAAAAACTCCGAAAGTAGCGGAAATCCGGCGATCCGAAATTCACGAAACTCCGGATTTTCCAAAAGACAATAAGCTTTGGCGTTCCGAAAATCGAGAAAGTCGCGGAATTCCAGTGATCCGAAATTTACGAAATTCCGGGGATCCGAAAAACAATAAACTCCGGCGATCCGAAATTTACGAAACTCCGGCGATCCGAAATCAATAAACTTCGCCGTTCCGTATGTCGCGGAGCTCCGGCGATCCGAAATTCGCGGAACTCCGGCGTTTCGAAAGACACTAAACTCCGGCGTTCTGAAAGTCGCGGAACTCTAGCGATCCGTAAGTCGCCGAAGTCCAGCGTTCGCCGAAAGTCCGACGATCCGAAACTCCAGTGATCCAAAACTCACGAAACTCCAATGATCCGAAATTCACGAAACTCCGGCGTTCTGAAAGTCACGGAACATAGCGTTCCGAAAGTCCGGCGGTCCGGAAGACACGTAACACGAAAGTCGCGGAATTCTAGCGATCCGTAAGTCGCGGAAGTCCAGCGTTCTGAAAGTCCGACGATCCGAAACTCACGAAACTCCAGTGATCCTAAAGACAAGAAACCTTAGGGATCCGAAAGTCGCGGAACACGAGAGATCCGTAAGTCGCGGAACTCCAGCGTTCCAAAGGTCGCTAAAAGTCCGGCGGATCCGGAAGTCACGAAACTCTGGCGATCCGGAAGACACGAAACTCCAGCTTTGCAAAAGACATGAAACTCCGGCGATCCGAAAGACAAGAAACTAAAGCGATCCGAAAGTCATGAAACTCCAGTGATCCGAAATTCCCGAAACTCCAGCGATCCGAAAAAGTCGCAAAGGTCCGGCGATCCGAAAGACGCGAATAAATATATATCGATTTTTATTACTTTCGGACGTTTCTATGCTGAAATACATGACTTCTGGTCGTTTTTTTTTTGCTCAAATTCAATACTTATGACAAAATTAACCCAATTTCCAAACTCTTGACTTTTCATATGCGCGGAAACCCTGTTAATACGATTTTTTTTGTTTTGAAAACTTAGAAAATCTAAAAGTTTTTCGTAATTTTTTGAAAATCTTGATTGAGCGGATTTTTCTGAAAAATTCGGAAAAAGCGGAATTTTTTTGAAAAATCGGAAAAAAAGAGGAATTCCGCCGTTCGGCGGAAGTCTGGCACCCCTGTACATCATTATATGACCAAGCAGTTTTATAATTGGCACAAAAGAGAAGAATTACATTAAATATCAATTAAAGACTTGCCTGTCGTTGTTGCTGCTTTTGTACTTCGTCCAGTTGCATTCTCTCAACTTCAAAAATGACTGGGGCAACTAATATTGTTGCAGTGGAAAAGAAGAACCACACGGCGGAGCGTGAGAAGCTATACAAGGATTTAGTTCCAGATATGGATCCATACACCAAAGCAGATGTGGCATTTCTCATACTCTGGGAACATTTCGGTCAAACCCCATAGCCTTTCCCCTAGACTTTCGTCGATGTCCTGCAAATAATACGTTATTAAAATCAAAGCTGAAACAAAAACTATTTCTAACATAAATGAAGCGTACAGGGGAAAAACAACTTCATTGCATAGGAATCTGTGTGGATCAGGATTCATTGAGAACAATAGCAAGTCATTGTCTAAACTGGCATAAGGAAACCGGTTACTCACATTGTTTTAATGCAGTAAACCTGATTATAGTCAGAGATCGGTGTACACGAGTCACGTTTTTGCTGTAAAAGAAGAAATGAAAGAAAAAACGGTGTAACGTACTGGTAAATGATGAAAAAATTGGTAGCGTATTTCTTGTTTATTATGATAAAGTTACAGCTATTAATTATGTACAGGATTTATTGTTATATCTTCATGAGTTCGGGAGCAGATTCGACTCACCACCTACGCGTGCCGCGTTCGAAAGTCAAGTTCCCTCTCTAAACAAGTCCACCCTCCCACAGGAAGTCAACCCCCCACATCCGCTTTCCCCCTCTGAGAAGCCACAAGGGGTCTCGGGGTCATCTCTGACATTCCTGCAAGAGAGTTGGCCTCTATCACGGTACAACTCCTTTCCCCTTAGAGCAGAATTTTTCACAAGTTGTTATTGTGAAAAATTCGTCAGTGCCTGACATACCAGAGAATGTGACAATTGAGCATAATAAAAAATTACACATAATATGCAAACAAACACTACAAATCATAAAACACACACAACTTAATCTTTTTGATAACATATATTTGAGACACTAATAATGCACAGCATAAGCATATAGTAAAGAACATTTAAATCAAGCTGATAATTAATTAATGCATTATGCGACTAAGACCGTCTGCATTTACATGTTTTTTACCCGATCGATGTACAATTTTAAAATTGTACGGCTGAAGAATTAATGCCCAACGCATTAACCGTGGGTTGGAACTGGCGTTATTCCTCAACCATGTTAGTGGATTGTGGTCGGTTTCTATCACAAAGAAACGTCCGTCTAAATAATAGTGAAGTTTCTTAATAGCAAAAACAATGCTAGCACATTCTTTTTCAGTGGTACAATAATTTAATTCGGCTTTAGCAAATTTTTTACTTAAGTACAGAACAGGATGTTCTTCTCCCAGACTGTTTCGTTGTGATAGCACCACACCCATTCCAAAATCAGAAGCGTCGGTCTGTACAATAAACTCCAGTTCAAAGTTAGGGGAATACAGTACCGGCTTCTCAGTTAATTTGGCTTTTAATTCACAAAACGCCTTCTCGCAAGCTTCATTCCATTTAACCTCGCACTTCTTTACTTTGCCCTTTAATGCGTCAGTCAAAGGCGCGGCAATTACAGAGTAATTGTGTATGTAACGGGAATAGTACCCACACAGACCCAAAAATGCCCTGATCTCCGATTTGGAGGAGGGTGTCTTAAAATCCAGAACATCCTGGACCTTAGCTTCTGCCGGAGTACGGAATCCTTTACCCACAACATGTCCCAAATATTTCACCTGATTTTGTGCAAACTTACACTTGGAGGGTTTGATTGTGAGATTTGCTTTGGAAATCCGCTCTAGGACAGTGTTCAAGTGCTTTAAATGCAATTCCCATGATATCGAGAAAATAGCTATATCATCCAGGTAGGGCACCGCGAACTCCTCGCAACCCTTTAAAAGCTCGGCCATTAGTTTACTAAAGAAATAAGGGGCATTTTTTAACCCAAAACACATGCGCAGGGGCCTATAAGTTCCAAAACTAGTACAAAATGCGGCTAGTCTCTGTGCCCTAGGACTTAAAGCAATCTGCCAATATCCCTTTGAGAAATCAAGAACCGTTATATATTGAGCGGCCGCCACTTGCTCCACTCTTTCCTCTATATTGGGTAACGGAAAGTACTCCGTGCGTACTAATTCATTCAAAATCCTGTAATCTATGCACGCCCTCGGATCTTTTCCTGGAACTTCAACCAAAATCATAGGTGAAACATAATCTGATTCTCCCACCTCTATAATATGCATATCTAACATACGCTGAATTTCACACCGCAAAATTTCATTTTGTCTATGCGAGGCCCTATACGGTCTGCATCGAAAAGGAGCTTCTTTAGTTAGCTCGATATCGTGCGTAACTAAATGTGTCAACCCCGGCCTATTCGAAAAACTTTTCGAAAATTTATGCAATGTCAGTCTTAGCTGATCAATTTGATGCAAATCTAATCTATTTTGTAAGTCGCTGCCTTCGATCAGGTCCTCAAAATCGTATACATCTGGATTAGTATCCAAAAAAGGGAAATCCAAATCCTGATCTGCCGAAAATTTTATTTCCTCCTCACTAACTAAAAGATTGACATGCTCTGGTCTTTTGTAATACGGCTTTAACATGTTAACATGATATATGTGATCACCTTTGCCATTCCTTTCTACCACATAATTAGTATCCGACACCTTTTTTCGTATTACACAGGGCCCCATCCACTGAACGGCCATTTTACTTCTTTTCCCCGTGGCTAAAACTAACACAAGATCCCCTTCCCTGAACTCCCGTTTTATGGCGTTTTTATCGTAGCGAGCCTTATTCTTTTCTTGAGAGTCTGTCAATTTTGCGATCGCTAAATCTTGACATCTCTTTAGTCTATTTATCAGCTCGAAAACGTACTCTGTTACAGGCTCATTATCCTCTTCCGGTTCTAACCACTGCTCGTAAATCAGAGTCTCGGGGGTTCGGAGATTTTTTCCGAAAACCAACTCAGCGGGGGAGAACCCCGTGCTTTCGTGGGTCACCGTACGCAAGGCTATTAGCGCTGAGGGGAGGTGTTTTTCCCATTCATGACCCGCCTCTAAACATAGAGCGCGCAAAAGTCTTTTAATTGATCGGTGAAAACGTTCTACCGGATTAGATTGAGGATGATAAACGGAACTATACCTCACTTTAATTCCAAAACGATCGAAGAATTCACTAGTTAAAACACTTGTGAAAGAGGTCCCTTGATCGACCTGTAACTCTCTGGGAAAACCCATGCGACTGAAAACATTAAGAAGAGCTTCAACAACAGTTACCGATCGAATGTCCGGCACGGGAATAGCCTCTGGATATTTTGAGGACATGCATATTGCTGTTATTATGTATCGGTTGCCATTAGGGCTTACTGGGAGAGGCCCACATGCGTCGATATTTATCTTGGAAAATACCTCTTGTATGACGGGGACTAATTTAAGAGGTGCTTTCTTTTTGTCATTGGGTTTACCTGCCCGTTGACACTGGTCGCATGTTTTACAATATAACTCCATTTCTTTGAAACAACCTGGCCAAAAGAAATATCTTGTCAATTTATCTTTAGACTTAGTAGTTCCCATATGCGCCGAGGTGCCCTCATGACACAAAGCTTTAACCCTTTCCCTCAACTCTTTTGGGACAACTAACAGCCTTTTTAAGTTGCCCAATCGATCAGTTTGAATTTTTACCAGCAACCCCTTTTCTATTTCATAACTATTCTTCTCATTCCCGGAAGTTCGACTCCCCACAGCAGTAAACAGCTCTTTCAGTTCAGGACAATTTTGTTGAGCTGTTTTAAAATCCTCGTATTTAATATCGATAAGTGACATTTCAGGTGAAGTCAGATCAACCTCCGGAAGGTCTATTTGCTCGTCATTTAAGTCAGACTCGTTAATCTCATCGTCTTGCTCTTCCAAATCTTCCGTATGGAATTCCGTCTCCGTTGCGCAATTATTTGATTCAATGCGTCGTGTTTGCGACCTGGTTTGCATAGCATTTAATTGTTCGTTGCAATTGAACTCAAAACCGTTGGTCTCTTTTATAAGTACCGCCGTTCGGTTTCCCAAAATGTACCTGCCCTCGTCTAAATAATCCGCACATACCGCAGCCTTTGTCTGGATTGTACCAAATTCTCCCTTTAACTCCACAACCGCTAAAGGTAAAGATATCTGACTAATGTCTAAAGGTTGTTTCACCCAAACTATTTCACCCGTGTATGAATCCGGGAGCACGTATTTTCTAGACACAACATCTAAAGACGAACCTGTGTCTCTCAGAAAAGTTATTTCTCTCCCATTTACGGAGCCCTTACACAAAAAAGGAGTCAGGAACGGATTAACGGTACTATCCTTTAGAAAATTAACATTTTCTCTAGATCCCGGATCTCTTCTTTGATTTAATAAGTTGGGACAATTATACCGCATATGATTCGGATTGCCACATTCAAAACATCTGAATGTTTTTCTCTTATCAAATCTTTCAAAATTTCTTTTATTTCTACCTTCTTCGTTTGAAGGTTGTTTATTTTCTACCCTGGGATTTCTACTAAAATTTTCTCTTTTTTCGAATTTATCATTTGATTTAGTTCTATTTCTCCCTTGCCTAACATCATCATAGTTATCTAAGAGATCAGATAGCACTGTAGCACTTTTAATATTGGCCCACTCATCAATGAAATGATCTTTAAAATCCCCTGAAGCCCGTTTTTTCAACTGATCAACAACCATTAGGTCTTTCAAAGCTTCGAAATTATTAACTTCCAAGCCTTGAAGCCATTCTTCCAAATAATTACGGATTTCAAAAACAAAATCTCTCCAGGTGCTATCTGATTTCTTTTTGTGTTGAACAAACTTTTGCCTAAACACCTCAGGGCTCAATTTATACCTTTTTAGTAAAAGTTTTTTTACATATTCATAATCGTTTGCTCTGTCATCGGGTTCACGAGCCACGATTTGAACTATATCCAAAGGCAAAAGTGTTAGCAAGGATGCCACCCAATCAGCCTCCTCAATATTGGCTCTTCTTGCCTGCCTTTCGAAAGTAACTAAATAAAGACTGATGTCTGACTGGTCATCAAATTTTGGCATTAATTTATGCATATCAGTCCGAGAAGACTGATATACAGGCGCTGTAGAGTTGGGTTGAGATGTTAATTTTAGCTTTTCCAGCTCAAATTCTCTTTGCTCGGACTCAACCCTCTGTTGGATGGTTGAATCCAGCATTGATTTCGTAAATTCTTCATCATAATCGATATTTTTAACGATCAAATCTTTCAATTCTTTAATTTTCATTGAAGAATTTACCGACAAACCCAACTCTTCAGCGACAGCTAATATATCACATTTCTTTCCGCGCACAAGATATGCCATTTTTGTAGCGGGAGAAATTCACAAAGGGGAAAAATTCACACCACAAATATCAAATACCAAAATAATACACAATTGCTCGTCACACCCCCTGATAAGTCAGAGCACTTACCCTCTTTTCTGCTGGGGCTGCAAGTCCGGCACAGTCCAGTGATGCTGGCACGTCCCTCCGTGAAGACAGTTGTGGTGCTGGCTCTCCCGCTGGAGCCAAGGCAACAACAAGGACACTGGTTCGTCCCTTGCCGTTTACTAGATGCTGGTGCACCCGCTGGAGACGAAGATGGAGTCCAAAGACGCAGGTGCGTCCCTTCGATGGCGCTGCTGTGGGTGCCTGGTGCACCCGCTGGAGACGAAGTACCCGCTAGGAACGAAGACAAAGTCCAGGACACGGGTGTGTCCCTCCCTGCACTTCTCTGGATGCTGGAGCACCCGCTGGAGACGAAGGCGAATTCCAGGACACTGGCGTGTCCCTCCGACGACACTTCAGTGGTACAGGCGTACCCTCTATGGACGAAGACAAAGTCCAGGACACGGGTGTGTCCCTCCCCTGCACTTCTCTGGATGCTGGAGCACCCGCTGGAGACGAAGGCGAATTCCAGGACACTGGCGTGTCCCTCCGACGCAACTTCTCTGGTACTGGTGTACCCACTGGGAACGAAGACAAAGTCCAGGACACGGATGTGTCCCTCCCCTGCACTTCTCTGGATGCTGGAGCACCCGCTGGAGACGAAGGCGAATTCCAGGACACTGGCGTGTCCCTCCGACGCAACTTCTCTGGTACTGGTGTACCCACTGGGAACGAAGACAAAGTCCAGGACACGGATGTGTCCCTCCCCTGCACTTCTCTGGATGCTGGTGCACCCGCTGGACACTACTTCGAACTACCGTGGTGCATCACACGCCGAATCAGCTCCATAATCTTAACCGCTGGCACCAAATTAAATATACTAGCTGTAACGTACTGGTAAATGATGAAAAAATTGGTAGCGTATTTCTTGTTTATTATGATAAAGTTACAGCTATTAATTATGTACAGGATTTATTGTTATATCTTCATGAGTTCGGGAGCAGATTCGACTCACCACCTACGCGTGCCGCGTTCGAAAGTCAAGTTCCCTCTCTAAACAAGTCCACCCTCCCACAGGAAGTCAACCCCCCACATCCGCTTTCCCCCTCTGAGAAGCCACAAGGGGTCTCGGGGTCATCTCTGACATTCCTGCAAGAGAGTTGGCCTCTATCACGGTACAACGGTTTTCTGCTGCCAATATCCACCAAGCACATCAGAATACCAGAAGATTCCTATGCAATGAAGTTGTTTTTCCCCTGTATTCTGAAATTGTTAGTTAGATAAGGTAGGAATTATAACACTCATACTAAATAATTTTAAAAAGTAAAGTGCAAAACCCCATAACCTCTTCCCTGGACTATCATCAATGTCCTGCAAATAATAGATGTAATCTAAACTTAAGCTGAAAGGAAAACCTTTTATTACATGATGGTTTGATGGTTAAGACAGGCAGTAAACATAATACTCAAAACATAAATTCAAGAACGTTAAGGGCTAACTAAGGTTACTTAAATATTTAATGGAGGATAATAGAGGATATAACATTTATATTTATTAACATTAAGTGATTAATAATTAATGAAGGAGTATTACTGTCTAAACCTGTTCACGCAAACTGGAAGGGAGCACCGAAGCATTTTGTGTTAACAGAATTTCATGTTAACCTTCCAGAATTTTTTACATTGTGAACCTGTGAATAGCTAAAATAACATCAAAAAATTATTCTAATTTTATAACGAAATACACTAAAAAAATATGTGTATGCAATTAGTGAAGTTAATTTGGAGTAGTACATAGTGTATGCTATAGATAAAATGGGAAATGTTTTAAAGAACACCAATTGAAACGAAACTGACGAATCATGGGAGATCGCCTGATTTTCACAGAAAAAAGACAACCTATTCTTATAATGAGCTGTGTATTCTTATAATGTATTCTTATGTTTTAAAAAAGTTTTTGCCGTTTTTTTAATGTTTTGTTTAATATGTTTTTCCAATTACCTACTAAGAAGAAAAGTTAACTAATAAATTTTTTGTTTGGGTTTAGTGGGATTTCGATGAAAGCGATTTTGCGTAAAGGGAATTTTTAGCATTAGCTCAAAGCTTTATATAGGGCAAGAAAATGCTTTCTTCTTAAGCAAAATTTTGTGTTAAGCGAGTTTGCGTTAACAAGATATAACTGCAGTAAAGAACCTCTAAAAATAACTGAAAGCATTTTGATGGAATTTCACAGCTATATATGCATAATATTACGAAGTTAAACAACTTAAGTTTTTTTTTAGCATGTAGTATTATGTAGATGTAGCCTATTGAGGCAAAGATCAAATTAGTAGTTTTATTGCATTAGCGACAATTCCAACTTAAATACATATCTGGTTTTTTATTGACAAAAAGAAAAAAATAAGGTAGAGGTGAGTATTCAGAGAACAGAGAAATACAACCAAAACCCAATTTTCATTTTTGTGTGTGCTTGTAAATTAATGACATCTACTTTTTTCATGCTCTCCATTAAGGTCCTTGCGACACTTGGTGTCCGGACTACTTTATTACTATTTCAATTGTTTATTTCCTTCAAGCTCGTTTGTATGTTTATTTGCAACAAAAACAATTATTAAAAAAGTGGTTTTTTTTTCATTTTTGTTAGCTCACTGTGTCAATGTGCAAAATAGTTTTCAAATATACTTCTTAGCAAAACTCACTGCACAGATCGTCACTGATAGCATTCAGTTAAAAACTAATTATATCAGGTGTATCCTGAATATAAGCTTCGAAAGCATTTTCCTCCCCCACCTTGCATGTCTTCCAAAGGGCATGAGCTTGTTTTTTTCTCCACCCTACTTAAGTTTGAACTGTCAATCTCGCAGCAGAACCTCAAACGTGTGGTGTAGAGAAACGACGCTCCCCCGTTTCCTTGAAAACCAAGCGAAGGGATGGGGAAAGAAAGTGTTTTCGAAGCTTGCCTAGTAAATAGACAAAGTATAGTTATGTAATGTTGGCACATTATGACATGAAACAGATTGCAGTGTGCCACATTTTCAAAAAAAAAAAAACCATCACATTTTATTTGTACGAATAAATGCTATATGACAGGAAGAGTAAACTTGCCACTGTGGAGTCACCACGAAAATAATTATTCAACTAAAATGCCCTAAATCTGATATTCTTATGTTTGCTTACACAAACATGTAGCAAGTGGGGAATCAACAAGTAATAGCAAAAGTAATTTTTATTATATTAATACAATATTTAATATCTACATTTTTAAATTTTTTTAAAATGAGAAGTCATTTGATTTTCATATGAGAAAAATAGATGCTTTGACAAACATAAATTAGTTTGTAAAACAAAGAGAAACATCTTACTGGATCATCTTCTATCATATTAGACATCTCTCTTTTGGCAGGGGAGTCTTCTCGGCTGTTAGAAGCACTAGTTGCATCAATTCCACTATCCACTTCTTCAATTATAGGCATACTGGACACAAAAGGAACTGTTATATAGATTAATTTCGACCCAAATGTATTACTAGTAACACAATTTAGGAGAGTGATAAATTGGCGGCTAAACTGAGAGTAAAATTTAACTTAACATTTTATTGTTTAATGACATTCATTTAAAGAATATAAAAGAAAAAGCTTTAACAAATAAAATAATATTTTTCACTACAATTGTATTATCCTATGTCTGCATCAAGCGGAACTCAAGCCTTTAACGAACCTTTGATACCAAAAATATTATGCAATCCAAAATGATTTTAAATCCTAATACAGTGAACTCTCAATTATCTGATTGGCTGGTGCAGCATCCGCGGATAATCGAATAATCCTCAAAAGTAAAGAAATATCCACAAAATTGCTTCTGGGTTTTATAAAAGTAAAGTAGAGTAATCGTAGTATTATAAGAGTAAAAAACCTTAACAGGTATGAAATATGAAGACAATTTTCCAAAAAATCAGTTAATTGTTTTTGTATTGTAGCCTTGCAACTTCACTTTCTTATTTGTGATTAAAGTTATTTTAGAACCATTTTGTTGCAAAGAAAGGCATCACATTGCTCCTTTATGCACGTGATCAATTTGCTTATGACAGAAAGAACTTTTTCATGACTTATTTTACAATTTAATGCTTTCTTCTAGCTCCTCATCATCACTATCCGAATCAGTCCTATTTCTCTCTTTACGATTTTTTCTTCTGGTAAGTCTTTCATAGCTTTTATCGCCGACATCCCAATCAATTAACTCAATTTTGTTGTTTTTCATCATCAATACGCTACTATCAAAAAAATGTGCAAAGCAGTCAAATTAAAATCATGGGCAGTTTATTTACAAAGTGATGCTTTATGAAAAAAATCTGCACGTCATGTGCACCTGGTTGAACACATTTCGGCACACACCAGGTTTCCTATAGTCACTCGTATTTTAATGCATTCGTTGTTCCTAGAATGAATTATTTGTTCTTTAAATGTATTCACCGTTCTCAAAAGGAATTCATTGTTCTTAGAATGCATTCTTTCAACAAGTTTTAAAACAGATAAATGTATTTCTCTGTGTTTTGTTAAATTATTATTTTTGCATGGAAAAAAAGGGGGAGATCGTGGCCCGAGGATAATCGGGAGTTTACTGTACTTGGTATATTACATAATCTGTCGCTAACTTTTATGATATTCTAGAGAGCAAACACAATTGTTAACTTGATTTAACCGACATAAAATTTAAAATGACAAGAAAGAAGTGTTCATCATAACAATGTTTGAAGCAAAATAAAAAATGATGCAAATATTTTGAAAATAAATAATAAGAATAAAATACTAATACATGCGACTGGAGATGTTAAGGAAAACACCCAATACAAATGTAATATATTAACATCTATGAAATTTTGTACCTTTTATAATCTGTGCTGTTTCAGTTTTCCGGTTTTAAAGCAAATTTTCAATATAAATAAGATATTAAGTATTTATTTTTTGAAAAAGAAAAAAATTATTGCAGATTTCTTGTTGCTTTCGCGAATCGGCTAAACGGTGAATGCTCCTTCGCATCTTCGGAAAACCAATGACGTCAGAGAAGACATAGGCGAATTGCAAAAATTGTGGCGCCATCTATCACATCGATACTTAAGCAGAGACCGATTTGAAAATGTTCGATTTAAATGAAATATATATCCCTTTATTTACACCTACTCTCCAGTATTGGTTAATTTATGAAAAATTTCACTGTGCAAATATTTTTTAAGTAAAATATTTCTAAACTAATTATATAAAATACTGGAATTTGTTTTCAATCAATAATTATTGTATTACATATTTAGAAAATATATATATCAAAATATAATGTAATGAAGGATTTTACTTAAAAGTACATTAAAAGTAATTTGAAGCATTTTACAAATTTCTCTTTGAAATCGATATTTTTTTTAATTCTTCCATTTATTTGGAATAAAATGAATAAAACAGTTTGCATATACAAAAAATAATTTATTTTAGTTATTTAATTTCTTTTTTAAAAAATAAGAAAATGGAAATTGTACTAAAAAAATGAAGTTATAAAAGATTCATTAAATTTGAGTAGCATTGTGCCCGCCTAGTGTAATACATTTTATTTCCTACAGCTAAATAAATTATTAAATGATTGAAAAGTCAGATAATTTTCAAGCAAAAAAGGTACACAAAACTTTAATTTAAAACAAATTTTATATTTTTTTACAACGAAAATATTTTCATGATCTTTATGAAAAAATATTAACTGATCATGAAAAATACATATATTTTAGTAGATTCGTTAGTACAATAATAATTATAAAATAATTATATGCACAATATGAAGATACAAAGAAAATTTCTTTAAAAAAAGGAAGGAATAACATCAAATTGATGGCCTTGTAACAATTAAAATGAAACTTAATAATCTAAAAAATTTCAATGAGGCTAAAATTTAAGTTTATAATCTGGATATATATCAAGCTTGAAGTTGGTGAAAAAAAATATAAAATGTTACTATTTATGTATATTCATGATTAATTATATAAAATGGTATATAATACATATATTATATAAAATGCAGTATGTGTCATGTAATTAGACATAAAAAAAGCTTAGAATTAACGACAGTTCATACAATTGTATATCTCAATGTATCCCTTATATTTTAATTAATGGACATTTTACCCTATTTCCTGAAACTGTTAAACGCACGGAAAGTAACGACAGTTCATACAATTGCAAATGTAGTTCTCATTACTAAAAGCAACTTCTGTGATCTTTGCACATTTTTTTTGGTACAAATTTGTTTCCTCACCTTTTTCATAGGGTCTTCTGCACACACAGTACACCTGTATCTGGATATCCTGCATTTTGTTTCTTTCCGTGCGTTTAACAGTTTCAGGAAATTGGGTAAAATGTCCATTAATTAAAATATAAGGGATATATTGAGATATTGAGATATACAATTGTATGAACTGTCGTTAATTCTAAGCTTTTTTTATGTCTAATTACATGACACATACTGCATTTTATATAATATATGTATTATATACCATTTTATATAATTAATCATGAATATACATAAATAGTTACATTTTATGTTTTTTTTCACCAACTTCAAGCTTGATATATATCCAGATTATAAAAACTTAAATTTTAGCCTCATTGAAATTTTTTAGATTATTAAGTTTCATTTTAATTGTTACAAGGCCATCAATTTGATGTTATTCCTTCCTTTTTTTAAAGAAATTTTCTTTGTATCTTCATATTGTGCATATAATTATTTTATATTATTATTGTACTAACGAATCTACTAAAATATATGTATTTTTCATGATCAGTTAATATTTTTTCATAAAGATCATGAAAATATTTTCGTTGTAAAAAAATATAAAATGTGTTTTAAATTAAAGTTTTGTGTACCTTTTTTGCTTGAAAATTATCTGACTTTTCAATCATTTAATAATTTATTTAGCTGTAGGAAATAAAATGTATTACACTATGCGGGCACAATGCTACTCAAATTTAATGAATCTTTTATAACTTCATTTTTTTAGTACAATTTCCATTTTCTTATTTTTAAAAAAGAAATTAAATAACTAAAATAAATTATTTTTTGTATATGCAAACTGTTTTATTCATTTTATTCCAAATAAATGGAAGAATTAAAGAAAATATCGATTTCAAAGAGAAATTTGTAAAATGCTTCAAATTACTTTTAATGTACTTTTAAGTAAAATAATTCATTACATTATATTTTGCGCACTGACTTATCACCCGCCAGGAAGCGGAAGTTGGCCTCTTCAACGCATGCGCATCAGCCTTCAATACTCGGCACCGAAGTTGGCAACTTCAAAATACTTGGCGATGGCGCTTTATTTTTCACAAGACGCCAACTGCCAACTGCCCGCCATTCAATCAAAACTCTAGGACTGCATGGTAAATATATGTATTATACTTTTTTTTTTACAATTTATATAATAATTATTTCAATTTAATTTAGTACAAAGGCTATCGCAGTTTCTAATTAATTTTAGTAGATGGCGACTTAAATTGATTTTTTCAAACTATTATTTTTCTGTAACACGTTGTAATTTTTTTTTGTTTATTGTACAAAATCTGTATAATGATTTTATCTAATTATTTCAATTTAATTACCTATAATATTTAAAAATATGTACTAAATAGGCTAAACAATTTTAATAGTATATTCATAGCGACTATAATTGTTTTTACTTTGTTTTTTTTGTTACTTTTCACGTTATATAATTTATTTGTTAATGTACAATATATAATGTAATAATTTAATTGAATTATTTAAATTTATCATACAAGTCATTGCATTCATTCGCTTAAAAATTGTTAGTATGTCCGAAGTGATTTTAATTCGCTTTTTTCTTGTTTTGTTCATGTTGCATACATTCGTTGTTTATTGTTCTAAAATCTGAATGATAATGTGATATAATTATTTCGACTGTAGCTAAACTGTGCTGCTTTCGTAAGTAATTTGTGGAAGTTAGTGTTTAACCTTTTTCACTCTGTTGTCGCCACTTCTGCGACACTCTTGTTTATCTCAATATAGCTCTGGAATTACTGGTTCTTACTATTGCTTATTATTTGGAGTGCAAAGGGTTAAATAGCTTTTATAGTGTCCATGTAAGGCCATTTCCATATGGGACCAAAGGCGTTGATGATGAGAGTCGCCAGGTCCTGGAACTGGTGACTGTAAAGTATATCTTGTGGTGGTATATTTTGTGGCAGTATGTCTTGTGGTGGTGCGCCAAGCCCAAAAATGAGACGCAGCAATAGCTTGGCCGACAAACAAATGAGGTAAATCTTTAGAATCCGGTGCTGCTTGGCGCTTGTCCAAAAACAACAAATAATTGGCGAAACTCGCGTGCTTTATCATTGCCAGATTCTTTCAAGCCAATGCAACCCTAGTTTCTTTCACTGATTTCTCAAGTTAATGGATCGCAGATAGCTACGGAAGAGTTGGAAGTCATTTTTTTTTCTCCCAGGTCAACCCCAAATATCTAGTCTAATTGGAATAAACGTCGCATTAGAGCTGCACGATTGGCAATCCACTTTGGTTTGAATTAACGCCGTACTAGAGCTACACAAGAGGCTATACAGTACGCAGTTTAGTTTCGTTTTAATTTTCGGTGCTTTAGAGCTACACAAGTGGCAATCCAGTACGCACCCGTTTGGGGCCCCGGGCAATTTTTTTCTCTAAAAAAACATCAGTATCCAACATCGGGCAGTATTGTAGGGCCCATTGAAAGCCTAAATACCCGTTTGGGGCCCCGGGCAATTTTTTTTCTCTAAAAAAAACATCAGTATCGAACATCGGACAGTATTGTAGGACCCATTGAAAGCCTAAATACCCGTTTGGGGCCCCGGGCAATTTTTTTTCTCTAAAAAAACATCAGTATCCAACATCGGGCAGCATTGAAGAGTCTGTTGAAAGCATAAAATTTTGTTTGGGGCCCCCGGCAGCTAGCAGACCGGCCCTCTTCGAATCGACAAAATATTCAGAATAAAAATAACTGAAATATTATAACCAAAACCAAATATTCAGAGTTAACCGTAACCGCAATTCCGATGCGAGCGCAACTTTACCCACAATTCAACGCTCGCAATTATCAACAGCGTCGTCAATTGGATGAAAAAATAAATTGAGAACAAAATAATTCCATTGTGCGCGCACATCATCCGGGCTTCTTACCCACAATTCCGCGTAAGTATTACCAGCGCCGACAATTGGATGAAAAGATCTTTCGTCGTATCACCAAATAAAATTGTTTATCGCTTCCTACAAAAAACGCCAAATCCGTTGGCGACAGAAGCACTGGATTCTAAAGATTAACCACAAATGATATGGCATATGTTGGATTACTGGGCAGTTTCTGCATAATTTGTAGGATCTGGAAATATTTTATGCCCTTTAAATTGCCTTATCAAAGTCTTGCTATTTTATAACAGCTGATAGGATTCTAGGACAATTTAGATCAGGAATGAACGGCTTTTTATAACACACTGATCAAAAATTCTAAGATTGGCAACTGTGTTTGCATTCTCAGAAGAAAACAGTGAAAAAATTAGTTACACTGTAAATAAATACATTACCTGCAAGTGTAGTAATGAAGCTTGAATATATATTGTCAGCTCAAAACCTATTTGTTTCTATAAAGTAAACATAACCTAAAATTGTTGATTTTTAAAATATTTCTGAAGTCTTAAATCTATTTAGCAAGATTTCTCAATTTTAAAGAGCATTTCAGCAGTTTTTTTTACATATAAAACAGTGACAGTTTTTTGCATACAAAAGAAAGCTTTTTTCTTATTATTTAAATGATTTGCATTTTTTAAAACTAAGTTTCTTTTTAACTAATAGGCTATGGGTAGCTGCCTCAAAATGAAATGTTTGCATTGTGGATTTTAACACTAATGAAAAATCTCTCTGAACTACAAAATCTTAGTTTTATCAAAAAGTGCATTTTCTGTTTAAAATGCTCAGTTAATTTTACTATAGTATACAATATACCTTTTTTTTTATTTTACCTTTATAAACAAAATTGTATTCTTGATCGAAAATACAATACACTGATTTGAAATTCACTCTAAGCACTGAATCTCAAATTATGTACAATTTGCTGACTTTAGAGGACCTTTAATCAAACTTAAATATCTATATTTTGGAAATTTTTGTTTATGGAATGGCTATAATTATCCACATTGCATATGAAGCCTTCAGCAGCAAGTGATGCTATGCATTTAAACCTCCTCTAATGTATTTTTTTTTTTTTTGTCTTTCAGATTTCCTTGTATTCTTTCAAAGAGCCGGTGTACTAAACTTTTGTTCAAGCCATTTTCTGTAAAAGCCAATGTTCACCTAGTAATGTCTCTTAATTGTCTGTAAATCTGTCTTATAGATATAATAATTCCATCAATTGTAATGTGCTTTTAGTCATAAATACGTCTTCAGAGTTGATTTCTGATTTTAAATTTAATTACAAAATATGGCCAGTAAATCGCAAATTTGCCTTAACAAATTTTAAACTTTTGTACATTAATGCAATGTGTCTAAATTTTCGAGATATTTGATGGCAGTATTATTACTTGTACTTGTTCTCTTTAAATTAACAAGAATTTATCCTCGGGTTTTAATAGTTTTGACAGTAGAATATTATTTAAACAATGTATTTACATCATTATTATTTGTATTAAATCACAACTGCTACTTCATTAATATTGAGTTCAATATTGTTAAGTCTAGGAATTATTCAGTTAAAAGTTTTAAAATGTATAATTCTGCTCAGCTAATTTCTATAAAATTGCAGCTGTTTTGTTCATATTATGTGTAATATATACAATAAATATTTGTTTGCATAATAAAGTGAAAATTTTAAAATGTTGTTTCTTATCTGTGTGAACAAAATAAAAAAAATTTTATTGTAAACTTCGATGAAAAATAAAGTCAAGCTAATATAAAATTTTATATTTGTCAGTTCATTACCATTAGAAAGAATGTATTTTATGCATTCAAATTTATTAATGGATTTTTTTTTTAAAATCTTAACTTGATTTTAATAATATCTTACAAATGATTTAACTTAACTGTCAAATGGTAATAAATTTAAACAAAATTTCTCGATAATTTGAAAGAAATTGATTTCCATTGTAATTTTTGTACTTTTTAATTAGCCAGGTTCAGTGGTGCCTATAAGTACTGGTTGAGGGGGTTAAAAAAATAAAACATTTTTTTCGTGCTAATTGATAGTAGTCATCTTTGTTATCAGTGGAGCTGCTATCATACCCTGTTTTCTTAATACTTCATATGTTTCATTCCTGAATTATCGCAGAAAGGTATAAATAAAATAATACAAAACACAATATGAGCTTGGAATAAAGATTAAAATTAGTGTTTTCCCAAGTAGAACATTGTCCTTTTTTAAAACTTATCATCACTAGCTGTATTTCTGCTTATCTTCAATTGATGAATTCAGGAGATTTTGAAAAATTCTGGCAATTCAATAATTTGTTGTCAACAAAATGCATGAATGAAATACGAAAATGATATTTTAAGTTTTTATTGCTTGTTGAAGTATGTCAGCTTATGCTGTGCTGGATATGTAACCTTAAATATTAGTTCAGTATTGCTAATAAATGCATTATAACAAAAGAGATCTTTCAATAAAGCAGTTTCTTTCCCTTATATTCTAAGATTTTAACTTATCAGAATTTAAATTGTTAATGTTTATAATTATCTTTAAAATCTTGTGCCTAAAGCTAATGTGACCAAATTTCTAAATCAAAACATTATATTTCCTATACCTCTCATAATAAACAACAAATAATTGAGAAATAATCGTAATTATGTATTATCTTTATGGCAATGAAGGTATAAAAACTATTTTGTATTTTAGTGCCATATTAATATTTAAAAAAAAATATATAGCAAAAATTTTGCAAATCAACCTGTATAATTTGTAAATCTGATTTATAAAAACAAAATCTTTATATACATGGTGAAGATGCATTTTGTGAACCTCATTTATTCAAAAACAAAAACAGTTCACTTTGCAACAGATAGTTTACGTTAGAACGTCGCAACATGATGAAGCAATAAATGATAAGGAATGCATTACATAATTTACTTGGAGGGGACAAAGAATTATACAGGGGGGATGATCATGTTTCAATTTTTCTTTTTCGGCAAAGGTATTGGGTTTGAAATACACTGCTCAAAACAGTTAGGGGTGAAGAATTTAATATTAAATGAGAATATGGTAAAATAAAATTAACTCTAAGACAGTTTTAGAAAATAAATTGACCATAAATTTTTTAGGGTCAATTTAGGGTGTTCTTGCATTTTTTAGATGTTTAAAAATAGATTTCAACTTCTTTTTTAACAAATAAAGTTTTGAAAAGATTGCTGTTCTAATGGAAGTTTTTTCTCCTGTTTTTTACTATTTCTTTCCGGATGTATTATGAACCTAATTTCACAAATTCTAGATTTTTAGAATGAAAATTAAAAAGTTGGGAGTGAAGTAAAAGTTGGAAGTAAAACGTGCTCGCTAATTGCGTTGATCAGTGTATATTAATTAATGCTAAGGAGGGGTTTTTTCACGTTCAAGATTTACCCACACGAAAGGTAACCTACTAGTTTGTAACAGACTTTTTATACTTGAGTACCTGTACCACCAATAATTTTACAACGCCGAGATGTAAGGAATATATAATTTAATATAAGTATTGAGATTAAGCGAATCCGTTACATATAAAAAAAGGACCAAAAGCATAGAAAGTATGTTAAGTTTTTTTTTTTATAGGAAGTTCTTTGGTTTGTACAGCTATACCTTGATCCTAACCTTGCAAGCAAACCTGCAAGCAAAATGATTTCTACTAAATTTATTAAATAAATTAATGAAATCAAATGTTATTTGTGAAGGGAACATCAGTTTTCAAGAAACACAAAAACGTATTAAAAAAACTAATTATTCATGATTTTTTTTAATTTGCATAAAAAACTAAATATAATTTTGCATAAAAAAAAAACTAATTATTTATCAACAAATTTTTAAATTTGCATAAAAACTTATTTATAATTCGTATAAAAATTAAAAATCATATTTATGTATTCAGAAAATAACAGTACAACACTGCAACCGCTTGGAAATTTCCAATTTCGTAAACATTGTAGAAATTAATACATTAATACAAGTGACGATATAATGCCAAAAATTGGTTTCCATCTGGACACCAGTTTCTAAAGCTACGGCAGTCGGATTCTGGTCCGGACTGTCCGTATACGGCAGGCGGAACCGATATGAATTGGTTGCTATTTGACTCTCCTGGCGGGCGGTTGTAGCAACGGCCTATAATTTGATTATATATATTTTCTAAATATGTAATACAATTAATTATTGGATTGAAAACAAATTCCAGTATTTTATATATAATTAGTTTTAGAAATATTTTTACTTAAAAAATATTTGCACAGTGAAAATTTTTCTTACATTAACCAATGCTGGAGGAGTAGTGTAAATAAAGGGATATTTATATTTCATTTAAATCGAAACATTTTCAAATCTGGTCTCTGCTTAAGTATCGATGAGATAGATGGCG